>WOVY01011424.1:0-168223 GCA_013436015.1 Rhipicephalus annulatus
TGGCATGAAAGAAGGCAATACGATTCGGTAATGCACGCCTTCGTCCTTAGTAAAATTACGTACGTTGCTCCTTACTTGAGGTGGCAGGGAGATGAGAAAGAAAAACTGGAAAGCTTAATCGGGAAATTTTTCGAGCAAGCCTTAGATAGCCAAAAAACACGAGCACGGCGGAATTGTTGGATCTAGGATTGCACAATAGGCTGGATGAATTGGCAGAAGCACACAACATAGTCCAATTCGAACGACTTTCAAAAACAAAACGGGCAGGTACATCCTCGAACACTAGGCATAGGTTGTCCATACGCAACACGAAGAAAAGGCAGAACGTGCCTGCGAGGGTGAGGGACAGAAAAGTGGTCGCTCCGTTACTGAGCAATATGCACCCCGAGTATCACGCTGGTAGGAGAAACAGACGGGCGCAGGATTTGCAGAGGAAATTCGGCAAGTACAAAGAAGCGGTTTTCGTTGACGCGGCTCGTTACGCACGCAAGCGCGGCTTCGTGGCTGCGGTGGTCAACCACGAAGGCAAATGCAAGACGAGTGTTACGGTTTGAAACCCAGCACGCAGAGACGGCCGAGGAGGTGGCCATCGCCCTTGCGGTGGCCATCTCTGAGGCCGAAATAGTGATCAGCGACTCGCAGGTGGCGATACGAAACTATGCTAACGGCCGGGTGTCCCGGGAGGTGCTGCGAATATTGACGATCAACGCGGAAAGATGAACAAAAATGATACATTTGTGATATGGACACCTGCCCACACGCACTGCCCTCTGGCCGGCAACGAGGCTGCAGACGCGGCGGCTCGAGAGCTCACGAACCGAGCAGCTGCGCGTGCCAATGCCGCCTCTACCGAAGCCACACGCGGAAAAGTGTGGGAGTGGGAGGAACGTATGACTAGCTATAGTGAGATTACGCAGCACTACAAGCTCGGTAGGCGTAAATAGCCACCGCCACATAGCAAATTAACTAAGAAGCGGTCAGTTGCATGAAGACAACTCCGAACAGACACTTTTCAAAATCCAGTGATCTTTCGCCTCTGTTACCCTGACCTGTATTCGACAGATAAATGCAAAGCATGCGATTTTCGGGCAACCCTAGGGCATATGTTATGGGAGGGCTCGAGTCTCAATGACGCAGTCAGCAGTACAAACGAGGAAGCAGTCTCGAACCGCGGGCGCGCTGAGAGGCGGCTCTGCTCAGCTTCGCATTAGAACAACAACTATGAGGCCGTCAAGCGAGCCGAGGAAGCCGCCCGAGCCCAAGGGCTCGTGGCCGATGCCTAGGCCGGGGTTCAAGCCCGCCCCGATTTATGATCACCGGACTTTTCATAAATGTTGTTTTCTCTCTTTGCACTTTTTCAGCTTTCGCAGAGACCAGGCTGCGCGTCCCGCACAGGCCTAGAGTTTTTTTATTACGATAACAATGATCATGACCATCTCGACTGGATTTTACCGTTGCCAAAGCTGCCGTCATGCACCGTGTATGTGTACTATCTATATATATAGCAAAACCCAAGAAAGAAAACGTCACAGTTTCGCCGCGAGGTCAAATCACTGAATGCGAGAGTAATAACTTGGAATGTAACGCTTTGAACAGCTAGCAGATCGAAACGTGCAACGGACTGCTCACGCCAAAATGACGCACCAAAAAGACGCAGACCGGACGAGAGCTGAGTAAGAACGTTTACAACTCGACACTTAACGCTCTGTTTAAACAAAAAGCACGCATGAAATGTAATCACTGGTACAGATATAATTGGAACTAACGAGTGTCCCATTCGTTACTTCGCTGTATTTGAAAGCGCTCTCTTTTCGAAAACGAGGCCTGACCAGTGAGCGAATTTGACCTTTGTGGCGAGGGCAACTAACATAATCCTTCTCCTTCCGTTGAAAGGCCAAGGCACGCGGTTCTCCCCACCGAAGGACAGTCCCGCAGCGGTGGTATAGTGGTTAACGTACTCGGCATCTGACCCACCGGTCGCGGGATGGAATCCCGGCTGCGGTGGCTGCATTTCCGATGGAGGCGGAAATGTTGTAGGCCTGTGTGCTCAGATTTGGGTGCACGTTAATGAACCCCAGTTGGTCGAAATTTCTGGAGCCCTTCACTACGGCGTCTCTCATAATCATATGGTGGTTTTGGGACGTTAAACTCCACATATCAATCACTCAACTTAAAATATTTCATGTAAACTTTCCGGCTGACAACCATTGCTACTAATTTTTGGACATCTGTGATCCGGAAACAATGGTAGCCTATACAGCTGTCTTTACTTGAGTGCGGTAAGCAGATCACCCATTTTATGAAACAACACGTACTTAATCTGTTATTATCGGCTGCACAAATTGGCACTATATTATCACGCATACTACACACGTCTAAAAAAAGTTGTTCTTGTTCGATTGGTGTTTACAGCAATCCATATGAGAAGACGCAAGCAATCAGTAGTGGCTCTTTATGCCTTTTATTTGCTGCATAAAGTAAGCAGACATGATGAATTGCACGTTTGTTAAGTTTTTATGTTTTCCATGACCTACACAAACTATTTCGTATGCATAATTTGACAAACATACCCATAAAATGTACTGAGTATTTATTTGTATAGAATTCTTATCACCCTTAATGACAGTGTGCTGCCACTGCTTGCCGGGACAACGAAGTTGAAATTGTATTGAATCACTCGCATATGGCTCAACATCAAGAACCTCTACTAAAAGGAGTTCCCCATCGAAGAATACATTCTTCGTGAAAACTCACAAGTTCGCTTATTGCATACGCTCAGTCCACTGAAAGGCACTTACCAAATTATTTCAGTTCTGTGTCAATATATTGGAACTTCCCCCCGAAAGCTTTCGGCATAGAGTTTCCCAAAGTTAAGGACTCTGGCGCTGTGATCGTTCAGCGACCATGGGAATCATGGATATATAGTACAAGGGTTTGCCTAGTCTTCGTGCTAACGGGCCTCGAACGGACTTGTCGCTTCGTTTATTGGTGTGTCTTGTATTTGTTTATAATGAAAAAAAGTTAATGGATATAAACTTCGTGATCCGATATGAAATGGTGAGTATAAATCATTCAAGTAGTGAAATGCAACTGCTGAACATTCACCGAATATTGTTTCGTGAAAAAGAAACTTCAAGCCACGCAAAGCCAACCAGAGCCGAAAGTACAAAATTAGACAAATCCGTGTAGCTACCCATCATTCTCATGCTCACTGAAGCGCCGTACGTTGAAGCTCCCATATACACTAGCGCCGGAGTTCCGTTGAGTGTATTTATAGAAAGCTCAATGGCTTTCGGCAACTGACGTGGTTTTTCAATGCCTCCAAGATCGGAAGCACTGTAAGCTCTTCGGCACTTCACCTTGTTTTGTACAGCCTTCCAGATCGGTCCACGTATCAAGCAATTAATTTAATTGGTGATGTCACACTGACTGCATGATGGCATCACCAATTTTGAAAATCTATGACGTCATGAAAACATCAAATGGCGACGCCGTCACATGAATACGAGTTTATGCACCACCCGTGTTGACGCCACCAGCATGGGACGCCGAAGTGGAACAGTGGTACGATGAGGCGCCAAAGGTTTTCGCCTAATGAAACAAGAGTGAAACAAGACAAGAGTGACACCCACCCACACACACTCACAAACACACACACACACACACACACACACACACACACACACACATATATATATATATATATATATATATATATATATATATATATATATATATTGATGACCGAAGCCGCAGAAGAGAACTGGGTTGTAGGGTATGGGCTGGCCAGGGCCAGGGGCCCAGAGCAGAATAAGAACAGCCTGCTCAAGATACATACTTATTATTTATTTATTTATTGATTCCTCAAAGGTTCCATAGGGACATTACATAAGGGGTGGGCATGACACGGCACTTGAAAGAAGGGTAACAACATGGTAACGGCAACAGACTATGTGCAGAAGTTATGGCGGCACTTCTATATAAGGGGTGCGGCACAATACTAGAGAGGAGGGTTACAATATCGTAGCGACAGCAACAGAATGGGTACATTAATTATGGGGGCACTACAATGGCGTGTTTGAAATGAGATTGGTCCAAGATGGTAGCAACTTCAGCAGGTAGGTCATTCCAGTCTCGGGATGTGCGTATGAAAAATGATTGTTGTAATGTATTAGTATGGGCACGTTCCGGATAGACTGCGTTGGCGTGGCTAGTACGAGAAATACGGTGGGCTAGTCGGATGTACTGATTCTGAGTTGTTTGCGAGTGGAAGAATTTGTGGTAAAGACACAGTCGAGCTATTTTGCGGCGAGATTGAAGTGAAGGAAGGTTAAGGTCTGCTTTTTACGCTGAAACACTTAAATAATGAGAGTAATCAGACAAAACAAATCGAGCCGCGCGATTTTGGACAGATTCCAGGGTGTTGATCAAATAAGTTTGGTAAGGATCGAAGATAGCGTTTGCATATTCTAATTTGGGCCGCACGAAAGTTTCGTGTGCAAGTAATTTGTTGAGGGAGGGGTTAGGCCAAGATTACGGCGCAGGTAGCCAGGAGCACGGTTAGCTGAGTTCGTTATGTGGTTAATGTGACAAGACCAGACGGGCGTTGTATAGTTGTCGATTGGTTCTCTCCTAGGATCGAACACGTTATTCGGTTGTCGCAGGTTCGGTTTCTCCCTACGGCAAGTTATTTTTTCACCCACTTTTCTTTCTTCACATTTACAGTACGATTCAGTCTAATAAATTTCCCCATACTTTCCTTGGCATTCTTGTCTGTTAGATCTCATAAGTAGTGCGTCAAAACACGGAAAAAAACGAGCTTTTATCTATACAATGCTTTTTCTTATATATATATATATATATATATATATATATATATATATATGTCGTTTAGGATAAGGGCAGTGCGGCATCTCGTCCTGCCGCTGTGTTAAAATGCAAGCCTCAGAGAGAAATAAATGAAGATGAGTGACGATAGGCTACGTGTGCTCCGAGATGACGCAAATCGCGCCATCGTATGTCACCAAGACATGCCGTGACATTCCCAGTAACAATCGATTGCTGACTGCATGCGCTATTAACGTCCGTTTGGGGTGCGTTGACATGATTTTTTTTTCGCAAAAGCTATATCCCAAAAGGATAATTTGCACACTTAGCTGCCACGCGTGTGTATGCACATGCAAACAGCGCGTTTCAAATCGCGAATACACGAAAGACAGTAGCCAATGCAAACGCATTCATAGCACTCTAAATGAGTGTAAGTCACGACATGAGCAGTGCACGCAGTCTTATTAAAGCTAAGTCAGGATATAAATATCGGGAAAACGTGAACTTGCGGAGAAGAAAGCGTTTCGTGATGATAAGCGCTCCACTTGGTCGATCATACGAGCAGAGGGAAACGTATGCTGTAGTGCATTACGCCAGGACTAGACAAGATCAATATCACGAGGTTTCAGATGCCTAAACGGGCAAGTCTCTGTTGAACCTGGTTTGCCTATGAGTCTGCAATGTATAGCTAATTTTTCTAATGTTGAGTGGGAAATATAGCAGATAATCTGGTAGTGAGCCTCACACACCTACTTTTTGTGACGGGTTCATCACAATGATTACCATTTCGGAGGGGTTTCGACTAGACATTTACTAAACTTCATTTATAATAATACTATATTTTTCGCAATATAATCTGCAAGAAAAATTCAGAACTTGTGTTAGATAGTAGGTGTGCGGGAATATGCAATGGTGGTGCTTGCTTTTCTTTTTTTTTCTTTTTTAACGTTACGGGGAAAGATTATACGTATGGATGAATTATGAAATACATCTATATAATTTATACTGAAAATAAGTGTAGCATTTACAACTGTGATTTAGGTACCAAGTAGCTTTTAATTAGCGTATAACATCGATTTGTTACGCTAATGCTTGTTGCGATACTTAGAACCACTAAAAAATTGAATGTGACTTGTCACTGCTGTCAAATGTATCAATACTAGGGTAAATGTTTATGGTCAAGCTAAGACGTTCTTACGCAAAAAACATACATAGCTTATCATCCGGAAAAAAAGTATAAAAAAACGTCCAAATTTGGAATCACACTGTGCTTCAATATTGAGTCTTATGAGGCCGTAAGTTTTCTCAAGGCATAAACTATCATATGATGTCAGCCCTAAATATCGTGATATGGTCAGATATGGTACGATCCTCTCGGTGATTAGCCGTCACATCACGTGAAAAACTCTTCAGGAAGGCTAAATTAAGGGGTGGCGCCGGAGGAGTCATCATCATCATCATCAGCCTGTCTAGGTCCACTGCAGGACAAAGGCCTCTCCCATGTTCCGCCAGTTAACCCGGTCCTGTGCTTGCTGTTGCCAATTTATACCCGCAAACTTCTTAATCTCATCTGCCCACCTAACCTTCTGTCTCCCCCCTACCCCGCTTTCCTTCTCTGGGAATCCAGTTGGTGACCCTTAATGACCAGCGGTTATCCTGTCTACGCGCCACATGCCCGGCCCATGTCCATTTCCTCTTCTTTATTGCAGCTATGATATCCTTAACTCCCGTTTGCCCCCTAATCCACACTGCTCTCTTCTTGTCTCTTAAGGTTACACCTACCATTTTTCTTTCCATTGCTCGCTGTGTCGTCCTCAATTTAAGTGGAACCCTCTTTGTGAGTATCCAGGTTTCTGCTCCGTAGCTGAGTAGCGGCAAGATACAGCTGTTATATACCTTCCTCTTGAGGGACAGTGGCAATCTACTTGTCCATAATTTGAGAGTGCCTGCCGAATGTGCTCCACCCCATTCTTATTCTTCTAGTTACTTCAATCTCGTGGTTAGGCTCTGCGGTTATTACCTGCCCTAAGTAGACATAGTCTTTTACAACTTCAAGTGCACTATTACCTATCGCAAAGCGCTGCTCCTTTCCGAGGTTGTTGTACATTACTTTCGTTTTCTGCAGATTAATTTTAAGACCCACCTTTCTGCTCTCCTTGTCTAACTCCGTAATCATGAGTTGCAATTCGTCCCCTGAGTTACTCAGCAGTGCAATGTCATCGGCGAAGCGCAGGTTACTGAGGTACTCTCCGTTAACTCTTATACCTAACTGTTCCCATTCTAGGCTTCTGAAAACTTCCTGTAAGCACGCAGTGAATAGCATTGGGGAGATTGTGTCCCCCTGCCTTACACCCTTCTTTATTGGTATTCTGTTGCTTTCTTTATGAAGCACTATGGTAGCAGTTGATCCCTTGTAGATTTTTTCCAGAATGTTTATATATATTTCATCCACGCATTGATTCCGCAGTGTCTGCATGACAGCTGATATTTCTACTGAATCAAACGCCTTCTCGTAATCTATGAAGGCTATGTATAGTGGTTGGTTATACTCTGAGCATTTCTCTATTACCTGATTGATAGTATGAATGTGGTCAATTGTTGAGTAGCCTGTTCTAAATCCTGCTTGTTCCTTGGGTTGATCGAATTTCAATGTTTTCTTTACTCTGCTAGCAATTACCTTTGTAAATAGCTTGTATACTACAGAGAGCAAGCTGAACGGCCTGTAATTCTTCAAGTCCTTGTCATCTCCTTTCTTAAGTATTAAGATGATATTAGCGTTCTTCCAAGACTCTGGTACTTTTCCCGTCAGGAGACACCTCGTAAATAGAGTGGCTAGTTTTTCTAACACAATCTGTCCTCCATCTTTCAGCAGATCTGATGTTACCCCGATCCTCACCAGCAGCTTTGCCTCTGTGCATGCTCTCCAAAGCTTTTCTGACTTCTTCTATCATTACCGGTGGGGTGTCGTCTGGGTTACTGCTAGTTCTTATAGTATTATGGTCGTGGTTGTCTCGGCTACTGTACAGATCTCTGTAAAACTCCTCCGCTATTTTAACTATCCTATCCATATTGGTAGTTATTTTGCCTTCTTTGTCCTTTAGTGCATACATCCGCCTTTTGCCTATCCCAAGTTTCCTCTTCACTGCTCTGACGCTTCCTCCGTTTTTCAAAGCGTGCTCAATTCTCTCCATGTTATACCTTCTTACATTGCATACTTTACGTCTATTAATCAACTTCGAAAGCTCTGCCAGTTCTATTTTGTCTGTTTTACTTGACACTTTCATAATATGACGCTTCTTAATTAGGTTCTTCGTTTCCTGGGAAAGCTTGCCGGTGTCCTGTCTAGCTACCCTGCCTCCAACTTCCACTGCACACTCCGTGATGATATTCGTCAGATTATCATTCATTGTATCTACGCTAAGGTTGGTTTCCTCGCTAAGAGCAGAGTACCTGTTCTGCAGTGACACTCCGAATTCCTGTACTTTCCCTCTCAGTGCTAGCTCACTGATTGGCTTCTTGCGTATCAGTTTGTGTCGTTCCTTCTTCAAGTCTAGGCGGATTCGAGCCCGTACCATTCTATGGTCACTGCATCTTACCTTGCCAACCACTTCCACATCCTGCACGACTCCTGGGTGTGCAGTCATTATAAAGTCTATTTCGTTCTTATTTACGCCATTAGGGCTCCTCCATGTCCACTTGCGGTTTTCTCGTTTTCGGTAGAGGGTATTCAAAATACGCAGATTATTGCGTATAACACCCCAGAGAGGAGTGAAGTCAATTTTAAATGTTTATGTAACTTGGAGTGGGTGGTAATCAAAAATTTATTATAAAAAAAGAAGGTGTGCAAGCACCGCTTCTAAGTGGATAGAAACCACAACTAGAAGGTGGGAATCCCTAGTACGGGACCCCGTTTTCGTCGGCTGCTGCATGATCTCGTCGAATGAAGGCCTTTTGTGCCTGATGGTCGGAACAGCCAAGCAGAATTGCCTCCCACTCCCCCCGAGTCGGATGGAAGATAGCGGGTATAGCAGGGTTGCAGGGGCAGGCCCACACCATCTGGTAGATGTCCGAAAACTTCTCTCCTGAGAGCTTTGGGTTTCTCCTTGTTGATCGCTGAGAGAAGACATTGCAACAGAAGGTGACAAAAGCTCTGTTGAAATTTCTACGCGACATGGACTTGAACGAGCGGCTGTAACTGCAATGTCACACTCCACGAAAGACAAGACTGGACTATGACGGAGTGTGTGCGCATGTGCTGCTTAATGTGCTGTGTTTATCTCTCTTCCTTCTCTCCTCTCTATCTTTCATTTTCCCCCTCCCCAGCTTTTGCGCAGAGTAGGAAACTGGCTGCTTATAGACTGGTTAACCTTCCTGCCATTCTTTTCCTCCTATTTTCCTTCCTTTCTTCTTGCATGGCATTGCAAAAAAAAAAGACTGACATTTTAGATGTTTTTTGATACATGCAGCTTTCGATAGGTTGCCGTATTTTGTGTGTTTTAGAGATTAAGTTAAATAAATTTGCTGGAACACTTTGGTATCAACACTTCACGAATTCCGGTTCATATTGAAAAGTTGATTGCATTTTTGTTCCAATTGGTAAGTTTGCGCCAGTTTTAAATATTCTTCATGAAGTATATAGTCTTTTACACACCCACACCACATGTTCATGTGAGGGACTTGCCTTCAGTGGCGCTACTTTTAAAGTGAGAAGCCTGAGATTGTTCTAGAACAGAAACCTCGCAATATGCCCCGAGAAGTTCGAGTGGCGCAGTAGCACTGCTACGTGGCAGTAGCACTCCTAAGTACGAGTTAAGATAGGCACCTCATTTGTTGTATTTTCTTAAAGTTATTACCTGTTGGTGGACATGACGTCAAAGCCACATTAACACGAAGGTTGTTTAGTTAGTACATGGGCCCAAAAGCCTATAGGCTGAAATGTTTTTCGCGATGGGAGTGGGGGGCATCCCCTTGAAATGGCCACTTTTATCTCTGCATAGGGAATAAATTTCGGGGGTAGGGGCAGGCCCGGTGAGCCATCCCCTAGTTACGCCATCACTTGGGCCGCGTCAATTAGTGCGCCTTAGAAAGAGATCATTTCGTTTTTTTGAATTTGGTGTTGAAATTGTTGCTATCATCGGTGCTCCCACGTGAAGCTCCCATTTGCATTTGTTGTGGTGGCGGTAGAACACTCCAGCATTTCACGCAAATCAGGATATACGACTACATAATCCTGGCGACTGTTGAGAAAAAACCTGTACATATGATCCGATTAAGTGGAAATATCTCATTTCAAAAATGGTTGCGTGCGTAGCAGCATTACTTTGTTTGTTTAACAAATATTTAAATTAGGTGAGTGCTTATGACAGTCACATTCATGAAATGTCTCCTGCTGTAGAAAGCACAGTTCTGACAAATCACTTAGATTACTCCCAGAGTCACACATAACTTGCACTGGAAGGCGAAATGTATTTAGCGAATTGAAAACGTCCCATTTTCATTTATGCTACTTCCGCACACATATGTTCTAATGCCGGAGTCTATGCCTAGTTGTAATCTTGTTAGTACCACTTAACAAGTTTTCTTAGCACCCATTCTGTTGTGTACGCGATAAAAACAACGAAACGTTTCTCCTACGTGACCATATCCACAATAAATCTTCTGTTCTGGCGAGGGTCTGGCTATTAAGCTTAATTATGGAAACTTCTTGCCGCTTTAATGAGTTTCACTTGTTCTGAAGCCTTGCACTTTGTATCTTGATGAATTTGTGTCATGAAATTGAGCAGTAATCACCAACGTATAGATAAAGAGTGTGTACAGGGTGGGTGCAGAAAAAGGTGACAAGAGCCAGCGGAGCAGGCGATAACTTGCCGTGACGTCACATCGCCGCGACCGCAGTGACGCCAGTGTTCGTTCCCGGGGCTACTGTGTTACACAACGTTGCTTTCACGAAGAACCTCGATAATGAGGGATAACCATACAAAGTGAATGGAAGTTCCTGCATTGATTTCTTTACTACTCCAAATTGTCAGCTGAACCGAGAGGTCATTTTTGCACTTCTCGACACTGGCATGCTAGTTCTACATACTGCAATTACACATGTACAAGAAAGCAACATATTATTGTCACCATGCTTGTTTAGCCATTGTGTACCGCTAACACCTTTATGTTCGATCATTTCATAGGGCTCCCGTAAACCGTGCACTGCCACAAAGGCCGAAGACTACAGTCGACCGTTGTACCTGGTCAACTGACGCCTCTTGCACAACAGTCCACAGGGAGATTTAAGTATAGAATACAAAGGCCCCACAGACTGCCCGTGTGCTGCGAGATGGTGATTCTAGTTTGCTATGACATTATTGTTATGTGGCGAAACGGGCACATATTGTTCGTTTGCTGTGGATCGAAGAAGGTCGTGACGCAAGCGGAAATTAGCAGACGGAAGTGTTCGCTGGTCACAAGCCTCTGCTGTAAAATACAGCACCTGGTCTTGCCATATAATAGCGAAAGAACCCTAAACCTTCGTTCAGGCATAGTGTAGTGGCAGAAACTGTGACACATTTAGGCTACGTAGCTTTTTTGACAATATCCATCAAGCACAGAAATCACTAATTAATATTAGTTATAATAGGAGAAACTTGTGAGATCAATATGCAGGGTCACAGCTACTGATATTAGTGAGCACGGTGGCTGACAGACGCACCTATGAGGAAGGTATTTATCTTCTCGAGCAATATTACTGCTTTCGAAAAATTTTTATATTATTTTTATGAAACACTGCAAATAGGTAGCATATGTAACTTTACCGGCAAACTGGTTCTATTGAACAGTGCTAAGTAGAAGAGTTTTTGTTTTCATATACATATGCATTAAGGAGTTTTTTCGTGGGACACAAGGCTTGTCCACGCTTGCATATAGGGAAACACACCTACTAGCGAAGCATGAGAGGCTCAGTAAGAGCACTTGCCGACTGTGTATGACAAGCTAACTCCTCCGGCTGATAAAACATCATTTCCAGTTCCACCAGAAGGCGCAGAACAAAAGTGCAAAAAGAACAGTATCATAAATTAAGGCAGCTTAGCACTAATAGTACCATACGTAAGACAAGTGTAGAGCTGGGCGGCTTTCTTTATCTTGGCCTTTCTCGAATTCCTTTTCTATTCCTTCATTTTGCCTTTTTTGTCTCTATCATTGTATTGATTTGTATTTTCTGGGCATTTATTGCGATGGCAATCACATAGATACTCTCCGCTAGATTTAGCTGTCGACGTCGACATCGCCGCCACTCGCCGTTTATGTATACGTATCTACATATATGTGAACCTAAGAAAGATGATAATCGTGAAAAAGACTCCTTCATGCGTAGTCGAACGTGGGACCTCTGGATCGTGACTGCGAAGCGTTAATCACTCTGCCATGAAGGAGCACTTCCTTCAACGTTCAAACGCCAAGCTATTTACGTCCACCCCTTACCGCTGGTCACGGTCATTTCGGAGGGAGTAGGGGTGGTTATTGATTTTTCAGCGTTACCGGCAAAATGACGCAACGAGAGTGCGTCGCCACATCGTCCCGACGGTGGTGGTGGTAGTGATCAGAGGAAAGAAAAGACGCTTAATTTCTGCAGCCCGTTAGGAGGCACGGCGCAGCGTCGGCACGACGCTACGGCGTGCGGTCTCATCTCCCACGTGTACTTTGCCCCGCGGGGAGGAGGGAGTGGGCGCTCACTCACGTGCCCTTAGCTGGCGGTGGGAAAGATGGTGCATCTTTGCCTATGTGGAACAATTAGGTTGTAGTTACCGGACACGCAAAACTTACTGCACTCATTGCAGAGTCTTCGTTTGCGAAAAGGGTGCGCTTTTCAGACACAGCGAAGTAACAACTGAGAAGCTTATTCGCTTTCATCTATACCTGTGAGTACGTTTCGTGCGCAATTTGGTGCGTGAAAAACGCGGGACACGTTACGATTTGCTTGCCATTCTGCGGGTGACCTTCCAATAAGTTGCTATCATGTTCATTGCTCCACCTTTTCCGCAAAGCTGTAACTTTTTGCCATTCCTGCTTTTTCTCGTTTCTGTATTGCACATACTTCCTGTTTTTATATACATATTATATGTGGTTTAGCCTGCGTTACGCCAAAGCGACGACAGCCTATGATAAGCCTGGCTTCTAAGGTGCTCCGCGCCTAAAAGAATGAAGGTGACAACATGAAAACTAACCTCGCCTTTAAAACTGTTGTAGGATGTGACACGAATGTTTGCCGACTTCTAGGTTCGGGTCGATTTACCGGACAACGAGCAAAACACGCGACGGGGAAACGTGCCCTTGCGGCACTTAATTTTCCCGCTAGGCTGCCGGCGCCATCATGTTGACGCAGCGCAGGCTAAGTGAAAACGACGGGGTCCGCGGAATACATGACGTGACACGCTCGACTGCTGAAGCATTCCGCGTGCACCCACGATCGGCAACGGTGGCGGCGGACGTGCGATACAGCGCATCGATCGCGGCCGAGGCGGCTCCTGCGGCTTCTGGCTGCGGAGGCGATGTCGAGGACGGGCTATGACGATGGGCGCGTAACGGGAATCCACAATGCGAATCCCTCGCCCTCTGCACACACGTAGCGTCCCGTTTCCAACAAGCTGTCCGTCGAGGAGGAGGCTCACGCGAGGTCCATACTGACACGGCCCACGCGCAGATAGCCTCGGGGCAATTCTCCTCGCTCCGTTCTCTAAGTGACCACCATTATGCGGACTGCAGCCCCGAAACCATCCCGCACCAACCCCTTCGTCGTCCTGGAGCCACTCGAGGCGCACGTTAGGGGCACTGCCTGCTGCCATTTCTCTTTCATTATATCCACAGAGGTGCGCGTGGCTTTATGGTTTCGGGCCGCTTATCGCGTGCTCGTTCGTGTCGGCCGCTGTACCGAAAACGGCCGCCGAAAGGGCTCTGCTTTTTCTCTTTCGAAAAGGAAAGCAGTTGAGTCCGCGCTCCAGTGGTCGTCTCGTCCCGTGTTTCATTGTGCGCTCCCTTCCCGCTCTATGATAACCGGGCACGCATGATCGTGCGCTTTCGTTTCTACGGGCCGCGTCTATCTGTGCACATTTGGCTTCTTTTTCTTTGGTCTGTGTTCTGCGCACGGAAATGTATTCCTAGCAAAGGAACGAGAGGAGAAGAACGATAAAAGATTCCTGCCATTTCGATTACGAAAAAAGTTGTTTGATTCTCCACGTGTCTTTTTTTTACCCTTTCCTACGCCACAGTTCTTGGCCCACTATGATACAGTAGAACACACTGAATTACCGACTGTTGCGGCTTTAAGGTCACGTTTTCTTTTTGCCCTTTCAACTTCAATCCCATGCCAGGTGTGATTCAAGTATTGTAGCACCTAATTATGTCAATTTCCTCGTTTGCGTGCACAACGTGAAGCGTGAAATACACGAACACAGAAGAAAGCGTAGTTTTATCTGATCATCTGTTACAGGATCATTCTTCTCAACATCTTGTCTATAGAAAAGAACAAGACTGCTCTTGGAATGAGCCCATAAAACCACTCATCCAGCATGCCGCTGAACGAAGATGAAATGTTGTTAAACACGTAATAAAGTAAGCCCTGCTCACTTGGTTTGGGAACCACGTTCACAATGAACGTCCATTTGTGGCTATTATAACAATAGTGAATCCCGCAGTGTGAAGTCTTGTTTCGTAGTTTTACAGCGAAAACTGTATATGGCTAGGAGAAACAAAAAAAAATTGCTCGGCATCGGTTTCACGAGCGGCCTCCATTAGCTAGGCTATCGGTTACATCGTTATGAACGTCGTAGACAAGCATGCGCGCCATTGACTGCATTGGGATTGACGCCGCTCATATGTCGCAGCCGTGACGCTGAGCACGCGCGCATCAGTTTCTACTTGGAGCTTCCACTTGGGAAAGCGCCGGACAGCTCTAGAGGAACAGCGCCAGCAGTGGAAACGAGAGAGATCGCAATCGCCGGGCTGATGGCGCAGATCTGGCTCAAAAATAGGCCCGGGAAGCCGAGTGCGTGCAGCAACTATGTACCGATTATCCGAAAGGCTTTCAAGCGATGCTAAACCACGAATGGCAATGCAAGCGCCGGTGACAGGCAGACCTGCAAGCCACGGCACCAAATTAGCTCGCCATTTCAAATGCTACAAACAACGCCTGAAGAAGAAGTAGCTTTGAGAGCACAACAGCATCAACGTGATGTCCCCCTCTTCTAAGCACGGTGACGATGCTCCTTGCTATTGGTTATTCCTTCTATGCACACTGATGCGTCGTCTTTAGCAGGTGGGTGCTGATTCAAAGACATCTAACGAGACGTATACGCCAGGGTTTGCTCACCTTATTAGGCACAGACATTAGTTTGCGGAGGCTGCGTCAAATGGCGTAAACAAGGATACAATGGAGCACATCAACGTAGAGCTTCTTCTCATCTCAAAGAAACCAACAGAGTATATTTTGTATTATTTACTCGTTGTCCATTGTACATCCCAGTGTGAGCTGCCCATCCGGCTGGATCCACTTCACATCAATGTAACTTATTCTGATTCGCAAAATTGAAACATGGAATAGGTAGCTATTTCAGTCTCCAGTAATAGCTGATTCCATGTAATATTCCATGGAACTCGTCCAACGCGTCACTCTACCAGTGTTCTTTAACGCTCACCCGCGACCTGCTGGTCAGCAGCCGAGTACCTTAGCCACTAGACCACAAGACGGGAGTACAGATCATGTGGACAGATGATTCCACGCTGAGAATGTTAGAATTGGGAACTTTCAGGTTTAGAGGAAATTTGAGCCGCTTTGCTCGCGATAACTATCCGCACTGACCTGAGTGTCATGAACAGTATTGCTCGTTAGCGAACATGCTTTCGCATTGTACTGCGTTGAAACATGAATCTTTTAATGCATGAAACGACTGGGAGCATGCCCTAAAATCACAACATATCCACGGAGTGAATGATGACGAGCGGGGCGAAGCGCTATAGGGTTTCATAGCTAAACCGTGAACCATCAGCGAATATCGCCCACTACATCACCAAAGACGTGACGTACACTGCATATATTTATACAAGAAATTGTATTGTTCGTAAGTGGTAACTATACGTCACTTCTGCTCCCCCTTCAATATAATGACTTAATGGTCGGCTTTATAGTGAATCGATGATGGGGCGTAGTTGGCAATTTGTAAGGACGAAGTAGTGGGTCGTTTGCAAAGGTGTTACTATAAGCGGTCACGTACAACAAGAGATTTGATTGATTGATATGTGGGGTTGAACGTCCCAAAACCACCACCTGAATATGAGAGATGCCGCAGTGGAGGGCTCCGGTAATTTCTACCTCCTGGGGTTTTTTAACGTGCACCCAAATCTGAGCACACGGGCCTACAACATTTCCGCCTCCACCAAAACAAGAGATTGACACAGTGGGAGAATGTATGGTTCTCTCGTGCGCACCTAGATACAAGTACACGCATATCTTGCATTTCATATCGGCTACTTCTCAACAGTATTTGCTTTGTGGTTAGTGAAATGGTGGATCGGTGATGGGGCGTAGTGGGATACTTGCCAGGACGAAGTAGTGGGCAGTTTGCAAAGGTGGAACTAAAGGTGGTCACGTATAAACGAGGGATGCACAGATTCACGCCTTTAAGAGCTTCGCCCCTAAGAAGCGATGAATCTGCAAAAAAAAAAAAAGTAAGGGCGGTCCAACAGGCCAGTGAACGAGCGCAAGACCATAGTCTTCCGGTTCCAGCGTGGGCACGGCCCGTCACAAGGACTATGTAGTTTCTTTGGACCCAAATATTGTTTTTTAACTGAATGTGGCCATTTTTGCCTTTTTGCCCACTGCTTGGTGCTAGAACAAGATTGAAACTATCTACATCTAAAATAAACTTCCTCTCTGAAGCACCCAGCTTACTTCTAAGAAAATCGTGACTGGAAACATAGGATATAGAAAGTATGCCGCGAACTATATACTTCGAATGTATTTTATTGGTTTTTAAGGCACTATATTCAACTCAATACCCGTCAAGGTGCAACGCTTTTGTCTACATTTCAATGCCAATATGAACCAACAATAAGATAAAGCTATACACAATTGATGAAGTGTCACCACCAGTTAGCCAACACAGGCTCTTTGTTTGAAGGACGCTAATGAGGCCTGCATGTCTTCATGCGCGTAAGTCACGCCAAGAATACGTACGGTTCTGGGCAGGCTTTTTTCGACGCCCTCACCATCTCTGCTGCATATAAGTTCCAAGCTTAGAGTTCACCGCCTTCTGCCTTTGTCGCGAGTAGCGTGTCGGCTTCTAAAGAAAGAGCACCCCCGTTCCTGTGTCTCGACCCCGTACCCAAACCTCCTTTACGCACCTAGATGAGCCATACCCCTCATTCTGGGAACGAGCGCGTTCCAATTCCGCCTTTTGTCATCGCAGCCTTGCGTAATGGACCATAAGATGGCAAAGCAAAAACCGAAGTGGCACGAGATGAATAAAAGCAGGAAAAGAAGGAAAACTACAAAATGAGAGAGTGGGAACTCACCCTGATATAGCCTGAATGCGGCGGAGGACAGGAGAAAGATGATTCCGAAATTGAAACACAAATGACACTACTTTGTATCCGTGGTGGGGATTTTGAAAGAAGGGAGAATGCGGATTCATCTCTTAGGAATGATATTACCGCCTTCGGGGACATTCGCTCCCCGTCTATTGTATACCTGCGGGTGGGAGAGCAGTGACATATGCTGGGCTCCTGCATAGCGAGGGCGCTTCGTGCTCTTGTTGGGAGCTACGTGCGGTCCCTTGACGCTGGCTGCAGCTCAGCGGTATCGATGCAGCCAGAAAGCAAGGAAAGAGAGCAATCGAAAGAAAGATTTTGTCCCAATGCCATCAGTGTCATTGAATGTCGTGAGCACAAGGCAGTGTGCAGTACGGGCGTCGAAGATGAGTTTCTGTCGAGCTATGAGTATGTACATGTCATTGTACTGTAAGTTTCGAGAATATGGGAAACCTTTTTTTCCCTTGCCGTGTGCAACAGACGAACACATAGGTCGAAAAGAGCACGCGATTTTCGTCAGTCGCTTGACTTGCAGCCGAATTGTGATTGTCCTATATCATGGATTCAAATGAACGCCAAACACTGTTTTTCATTGATTTGCACCATCTGGAAATCACTCTGCAAATGCAGTGCAGCAACTGCTGTAACTTGCTAATCACGTAATACTATGGCAATGAAATACACAGGGCTTCTAGAACTTGCTCTTATATTCTATACCACTTAATTTGACATCCAGATCCCGCATCGAGATTGAACTTGCTTGTGTCGCATGTGGTTGGTTGTGGCACTTACGAATTATTACTTTGAGCTCATAGAAAGGATGAGGGGGTCGACATGCGTCTTATGTGGCCGTGAGGAGACAATTACGCACGTTGTGTGCCAGTGCTCAACCTCCCAAAGACAACGCCACGTTTTAGGAGCCAAACTCGATCAACTTGATGCAAGAATGCTATATGAAAAGAAGTTGGCATGACCTTCTACTCACATGCATAAGGCCACGAAAGCTCGGCTGAGCTATTTGAAGGTGTCTGGGCTTCACGGCCGTTTGCGGAAGAGCAGCGTGCGTAGTGTTTAGGGTATTTTCACTTGCTGTTTTCATTTCTCTTGTTCTTGCTTGTTTATATTAATTATTATTCTATACCACCCCTCCCCCGTGTAGTGTAACCAACCGAGCAAAGCTTGGCTGACATTCCGGTCCTTTCTACTTCATTTCTCTATCTCTTTCTTTTGTGAGAAGGGAGCGGAATGCAGATACAAAATGCACATAGTCAAGTAATCATAATTTGTTCATACCATGTAATAGGTGTATGTGAACGCGATGTCATCGTCTAAAGTCCTCAATATTTTTCGAGGAGCAGTGAATTATTTTTTTGTCTCTTTGGGAAAATTTTTATGCATTACGTTTTAGCTTGTATTCAAAATTTTTCGCTGTCTTTCTCCTATACGAAAATACAAATTACAATGATTGTAATATTGCTTAGATGGTAATGTCATACGCCAAATAAAGGAAAAAGTACACCTAAAGTCGTCGCCGCAGAAAACAAGATTTCTGATGATTGCTTGCCAGATTATCGTTGTTATGGCTGTATGCATAGCATCTCTTATAATATTTCCTTTGCTTTTTTAATGGTGTCATCGAGAATGAGAGCGTAGTACGCCTTATGGTATACATAAGTGAGAGATAGAGCTTAATTTTATATGCAAACTGGACAGCCTTTCTTTTTCGATTACACACGCGGGCGCCTAGATGGTGTCCTCTGCCACATCGACATTGTTTGACTTGTCGTAATTTCTTCGACTCGCTTATACATATACAGGTCGGTTTCAGGGCCAAGTGTGGATTTGTGCACATCCACGAATAGAGTGTTTTAAAGCACATTGTAAATAACTTCCGACAGTATATAGCCCTAATAACCCTAAGAGCTTTAGCTAAGCTGCTACTATTTCTTAGTTTCGATATAGATAGGGCCCTTAATATTTATTTATTTCAATATACCGCTGACCTTCACGATCCAAGCAAGAGTGGTAATACATAAAATCAATACAATTATGTCTAAAGTGACGAGCACATTAAAAACAAAAAAGTGCAATACTGGATGGTTGTTAACAGTTTCAAAGATACAGTGTTAATATCCCATGCGATCATAATGCAAACATGTAATGCACTAACATGATTATTGCAGATTTCTTGAGAAAAAGATTCTACCGTTTTACAGTTCAGAGCAGATAATGGTAGACTATTCCAGTATGCTATTGGCCATGAAAAAACAGAGTTTTTATTATTGTCGTTGTGACTTTTAAAAAGCCGTATTGTCTTGTTGTGGTTAGCTCCTGAGGATTGTCTGAGGGGTTCAAGGAGATTTCTTGTTCCGGATGTTTTATAATGGTTATTATAAAAAGATACAGAAATTTACGTTTGGAAGTTATTCTGCGTTGATGAAAACAACACACCTTTGCTTTTTACGCAGAGTAGTAACACTGGTATGCTGCGCATAACTTGAACATTCAAATCGGACTGCTAAAGTTTGAGCTCTCTCGATGTTTCGATGAGAAATTTGTGCTGGGGGCTCCAAATTATGTCGGCATATTCTAGTGCCGGTCTAATTAGTGTCTTATACGCTGTTAGTTTAACCTCAGAAGGCGCGTTCATTAGTCTTCTCTTGACAAACGACAGCTTTTTTGCGCTTTTGCACAAACAGTCGCCATATATGGTTCCAAACTCAGATTGGATGTTAATGTAACCCCCAAGAATTTTACATTGTTACTTTTGGTGATTTCCAAACTTTCTTATTTGTATGTGAAATTAAGAGGCTTTTTTTGTTTGTAAAACTTATGATTACCGTTTTCCTTACGTTCAGTAGCATCCCCATTCCGAGCATTATGCTTGAACTTTTTGTGGCGAGTGAATAATGTGAAAATGGCCCTCATTTGGACTTACCGTCATGTATATGCGACGCAGTCATCTGCGAAAAGCCCTAGTTAAATACTGTTGACGCTGTTTGCGAATAATTGCGACGCTACGTTCATCCACCACACGTAAGGTCTCTGCCAAGATAATGTTTGCATTCTAAACTGTTACTCATCAAGAAAACAACGTTTTTTTTCTATTAGAGTAATAATCAACAAGAGTCATTACGCTGATTTGAACAGTTTGGTATGTAGCTGTAATATAGCGCGTGCATAAGGCCGCTGCAAGTTTTTTTGTCTCGTAACCTAATGCGAGATCATAAAAACACTACAAAATGTCCCTTCATCTGCTGTGAGCTGCACTAATGAAGTGTCATTTCTCGTTGATCTGCAATAGAATTGCCCTTTCACGTGCCCTAATTTCCACGAATGGTCTAACGTTTATGCATGTTTCTGCATGCTGACGTTCATGCTGACCTTTGTGGATGTTACTTGTAAATGTAGTAGAAGGAAACGTTTTTCGTGCTGCGTTATAACATCATGCATTCGTCATCGCCAACTAGAGAGACGTGACGGAGAAGCGGAGCAGACAGTAGAATTGCTGTGAGTAAACGTCAATGAAGGTAACGAAAGAGATACCTACGAAAAAGCAATAGCTTTGAACTTGCATCAACCATCAATAGAGCCCAGGCAAAGGCGAGTTGCTCCACGTAATTTATTAACGGTGGTTGGCTCCGTGATACGCGCACGCATAGTGTGTGACTGGTGCAGACAGCCTCCCTTTTCCCGCGACGCTGCTGGCGACACAAAAGGGGAACATGGTAAGTCCTTCAACATGCGCCGTGGGGATGAGATACTGGCTTCCGTAAGCCTCTGGTTTGGTCCCCTCCACATGACCTCCTCTTCGCGGCATTCCCTTCCTTCTCTGCCCTCATTGCCGTGTGCCCCAAATGGAGCCAGAATAGATCCCATCAAACTGAGTGCCAGCCGCGACACGCGTGCCCCAGCTTGCTTGCTTGCTTAATGCCGCTCCTGTACTACAGGCCTATCGCTATTGGGTTCGGGAAGAGTCTGTGAAGCGGGGACGTAGGAGGGGGTTGGGGGGGCTAGAGTAACTCTCAGATCTTTTTCTGCGTGTGAGAGGACGTTGTGCATACAACAGCTCAGATTGCCCATCGTAATGAGGCTACGCTGGCTTCCTTTCTGATTGCCTGTCAAACGGGAGAATCGCGCAGTTGGTTCTGGCATCTGTTATTCTTGGGTGTCCTGACAGTAGTTTGAAGGTGGTAGTGGGGAGGTATGACGTAGGCGAAGAAAAGAATGGAGTGTGTATGGACGGCGCCTACATCGCGTTTCTGTATTTTTAGTTTGTTTGGGGATTGAAGCGGGTTTGCTGCAGCGATGTTTTGTGAATGTGTGTGCGACTGAGTTTCAAAGGCACAGCACGGTAAGTTACACTTCAGGAAAGGAGAGATTAATTTGTTTTCTGTATAGGTCAATTTTTTAGTGTTGCATATTGAGACCATGTAGCGCACCTATATTTATTCAGTTTCCCATGTCAAGATTAACACCACCGAAATGTTCTCTTATATGATGAATTCGAGAGAAAGACAAACATTTTACACCTTCTAATTATAAGGGGCACCAAATCTCCATGACAATAGAAATTGCAAAAACCAACAGTGAATGTACACATTCTGTTGAGATGGTGAAGTGAGTGGAAACTATTTTTCTTCAGACCGTCAGGATGAGCGAGCGTTATATCTCTAATATACGCAAAAACAAATACACTTATACATTGCTGGAAACAATGTAGGAACTGACGTTTAAGAAATAAGCTAAAAACGCAAGTACAAGATCACTTATTCAAATGACACCAACCACGACGTTTTAGTGGTTAAGGCTCTAGAATTCTGACCCGCAGGTCGCGGATCAAATCCTGGCTGCGGTGGCCGCATTTTTGATGGAGGCGAAAATGCTTAAGGTTGGTATGCTCAGATTTACGTGCACGTTAACAAACCCCAGGTGGTCAAAATTTCCTGAACACTCTACTACGGTACCTCCCATAATAATGTAGTGATCTTTGGGATGCTGATTCTTAACAATTATTATTACCTAACCCAACCGACAAAGTTTGGAATTTTGTCACTCTGAGGTCTAATAAAGGAGCATTTCATGGGAAGTCACAATAGAGTAATGTAGAGAAGCTTTAACGAAACACCAAGTGACTATGCCCCCATATGAGTAAGATCGGCATTGGTGGTGCAATTCTCAATGCACTCCGTAGACCATTGCTAAAAGTACGACTTTTCATCCTTATCCGAAGAGCAATGTTTTCAGAACAATTTATTGATTCACGTTTTTCAAGTATATATCTTACAGTACCAATGATTATTGTGCGTAACCTCTGAAATTGGCATAATATTACATAAGTATATTTCATGAATGCCACGGGTGGAGTAAAGTGGTTTGAGAACCGTCATCTTGGTTTTTATGGCAAGGCAGCATAAAACAATTTACACCTTCTTGCTTACTTCATGTGTGGGTAATAGTATAATTTCTTGGGGACTTACGCGACACTTGTACTGGTAATGGAACATGCTCCTAGAGTAAGGATAGTCGACAGCATCAGATATCTTGGATAAAAACTTTGTGCGCTTTTCAAATTTCAAATTAAGCAAGGCGAATATGCTTTTTGGCTGAGTTGTAGTGTTTGCTTAGTTTTTGCTTCGTGTGCAGTGGCGAATACTTAACGTTTCTCTTGGTGGGCTAAGTTACGCTTTTTGTGGCTGATGGTCCGTGTCATATCATTCGCATGCAGTCGCAATATTTTTCGTGATCTGTTTACAAAGCCAACGCTGCACAAGAACGCGAGGAGTCTTGCATTGAGAAATCCCCTTTTTTTCCATGCTTGCTGCGCTCCTACTCACCGTTTACATTTTTCAAGTGTGGATTTGACTGAGGGAATTCAAAGAAAACATATGTTCATTGTCTTTCAAAAATTTGGACTCGGTAACCGAAGGTTACGTTCCGTAGGCTCCAGTTTTACATAATGATGAACGCCTGCATACCAATGCCCCGGTTTTCAATAAAACATCCCCCCTCCCCCTTTTTTGGACACTGTTGAGATGAAACTCCACTACTATGTATACTGCCAAACCATTTTTACGAACGTTGTTTTTTCTGCTTCAATTCATTGATTTATTTCAAATACCTTTGGCAAGATGGAAACAGTAAATTATGACTATTCCTCAAGAACACCTAACAAAAATTATAGACTCTGAAATACTCTGCTTCCACACAGCCGCAATATATATGAACATTTATTTCAAGGCTTGTTGCGTAGTAGTTGATTTAGCGGAGTCAATAGACCAACCAGTGGCTTTTTTATTTTTCGACGATTGAAATGTAATAACAAAAGTAAGACACAAGAAAGCTATATAGCAAGACAGACTTACTCACAATCTCGGTCCGTCACATTTCATCCAGACCGTGAGAAGTGGAAGTTTCCACAGCTCTTCAGCCGAAACTCAGCATTACATCATCGCTGTTTTACGCAACGTGCGGAACTCCACATGGCTGCCGACTAAGAGACCCGAGTATAGGTGATATCCTGGCAAGATGTTTTCCGATTCCACAAAAAAAAGAACCTGTTTTTCTCAACTGCGACATTTATTCGAACGCATGGGGCGATCCACTACTTAGCTGCTGCCACTGCTGCTGCAGTTAATTATATCAGAATTATATGAACGACCACTGGGAAGCACGGAAAGAACTTTTAGATGGCTAGATTATTGACTACGGTGAAGAGGCAGAAATCACACGAGTCCATAAATTCGATGAATGCAAGCAAAATGCCTACGTTTCAGTATATGGGTGATGCGCCCAGTATAAGCTATAATAACACTGGTATTACCTAATCTGTCTTAGTAGGTGCCATGACTGCGGTACTTGTATATATATTCCAATATTCTCTCCATTGTGATGTATGTTTCTGAAGCTGGGCCACCTCATTTGGCGTCAGGTTTGTTTAAGCTTGGACGTAATTTCGTTCTGAAAAGAATGTTTCCTTTCGAAGACTCGCTAGCGTCCATAAATTTGCTCCCTACGGTAACATCTGCATATAAATAACTATAGATAAGATAAAGGGAACGTTTCTCGACTGCGAGTTTTTCTCTGCTGGGTTTTCTCTGCCTCGTTCCTGAATGTTGTCGAGCACGTTGGTATCGGGCCTGAAGTATTTTCGAATTAGCGGTAAAACGTTACGAAAGCCCCTTGTTTTAATCGAGGCAAACGTTCTAAATTATTCTTTCGTACTAATCGACTAATTTATTTGAATACGCAAAGATGTTGAGCGAATAATGAATAATATTGTTTGAAACCACAAAGAAGAATGATTTCGGCTCAGAAATATCATCAAGCAAATACGCATATAAATAAAATAGCGCATACTGCCTAATTTGAAGTTTGATGAAGCGAAGGGGGAAGACGAAGAAGCGTGTTTTGAATAAGAGATACTTCTGCTAATTTGGTTACTGCCACAGGGATGTATGCTCCACTGTGTTTGATTACATCAACGCAACTAAAAGATTACCATGCTAGACCTTTTCAGATCTTTATTTTATAATTCGTAGTTATGTCTTTAAAAACAAAAGATGGTTTGACCGCTTGCTCAGCACACATTTTTGTTTTTTGGTAGTATTATTTTAAGCTACTTTTTCCGATTGGCTTCATTTTCAGTTTAGTTTCATTTAAGTATCCTGCCGCCCGGTTCTTGGCCCATCCCCCTTTGTGGGTAAGCGCCACCATCAAAGGTCATCAGCATCAGCATCAGCATCAACTCCGGCGTATTTCAGTGGTAATTTAAGTCTGTTGATCGGTTTTCACTGCTCCCTTGGAGGAGATGGATGTAGACCATCCCGGGCGCCTGCCTGCACCAGCGGCGTCAGCGGTGGCCGCCTCCAGGAAGCGGATGGGACAAGCTAGTGACAGCGACAGTGAAGATACTCATGCTTACTATCTCAGCAGTGAGGACTTTTCAGATGATGGTTTCCAACCTGTGCTGAGCCGCAAAGCGAAGAGGAAGAACATGAGGACATCCTTATCTTCAACTATTCAAACTGTAAGTGAAGCGCCAAAATCGAACGCTTATACCATCCTGTTTCTGCCTGCACTTCCTACCGTCAGCATGAAACGCCTTAACAGACAGTCTGTGTCGAGGTCTCTGGAAACGCTCGTGTCAAATGAGATCACGGACATAGAGTGAACGCCAGAAAGAATATACTGGCTGTTGACGTTTTACACGCAAGTGCGTTGGGCGTTCTGCGCAGTGTAACTGACTTGGATGGCAACCAGGTGCGCTCTCATGTCCCCTTGAGATGTGATGTAGTAACCGGCGTGATCTACGACATAGATGTGGCTATTTCCAATAATGACTTACAATTTCTTGTCAAGTCAACAACTGATACTCCAATTGTTGATGTCACCTGGCTAGGCAAGTCTCGCTGTGTGAAGATTGCGTTTAAGAACACATCACTCCCTTCTCATGTGAAGGTGGGGTACTTCAGACATACTGTGTGGCCTTTCATTCCAAAGCCTCTTCAGTGCCGTAAATGCATGAAACTTGGACATGTGAGCAGCGTCATCGAGAATTCGGTGGTATGCCACCGCTACGCCGAGCCCCATGAAGCGGATAAGTGCGTCGTAACAAGAAATGCTCTAATTGCAATGGATTCAATGAAGCCACATCGAAGGACTGCCCGCGGATTCAGAAGAAAATCGCCATCTTAAAGGAGATGGTGCGCGATCACTCATCTCATCGAGAAGCCGCAGCTAAAGTCAGAAGGCGTCGTTCACGTCGACGTCGGTCTTCAAGGACGCCCGCTACCTCCTCGACACGTTTGCCAGATCCCTCATCAGTACCACCTCCTTTGCCTCCCAAACTACATGCCGTGGGAAAGACTGTAAAGGACAAAGTCTGTGAGCATACCCTAACTGCGACAGAGTGGCCTGCACTTCAAAGGGAAGCAGCATCAAGCGAACCGAAGGAGTTTCATGACGGCCAGTCCGCGATCCCGGTTCTAGATCTTTCCAACCAAGACAGGCAAGTGACTGCAATCGTGCAATCATTAATTGCCACGATTTGCACGCTACTGAGCAGCATACAATCTCCGTCTGCTAAGAGTGCACTGCAAATACTGGATGCACTGAATCCAGTTCTTGCTAACGTCGTATAAGCACAATGGCTCAACAAAATCTCATCTTCCGCACTGAAGTTAAAAGTGCGTCGATTTTTCAGTGGAATGCCAGAGGCATGAAGTCCCGTATCTCGGACTTTCGCCAATTTGTTCGGGCTAATCGATTCCCTATACATGTCATATGTGAACCAAACGTATCAATGCCTTATAGATTGTCCGATTATGAAGCTTTTTGTTCAGCCGCTTGCGAAGAACGATGTGAAGTAATTGTTTACATTCGCACAGACTTGACTTATCTTTCGCACCCAATAAGTTCAAATGACGACAATCAATACGTGTGTCTTCGTGTAAAGAAGAATGCAGTTTTGTTCACGCTTATTGGTGGATATATATCTCCGTCATCGCGATTGGACTGCGACAGATTAAAAGACATCCTAATGAGAACCGATGGGCCTTCGATCATCACCGGTGACTTCAACGCCCATCCCATGCTTTGGGGGAGCACTAAGATGAATGCCAGGGGCCGGAACATTGTTACATTCGCTTCCGATTACGACCTTTCCATCATGAACGATGGTACCTCAAACATATCTGCGGGGTCTCAGGTATGGCAGTTGCCTTGACCTGACATTGGTGTCACGGTGCTTCTCTCACAAAGTTAAATGGTTTTGTGATATTGAGACTCATGGGAGTGATCACATACCACCTACGTGACGATCGATGGTATCATAAAAAATTTCTCTTCTGGTGTTGTAATTGGCACTGACCGGTCGATGTTTACATCGCGTGTTGAGGACGCTTGCCAAGAAGGCTTCGCCTGCAGCCTGGAAAATACCATAGTGGAAGCTATGCAAGCGTCCAATTGTAAATTACCATTTTGGTCTAAAATAACACAGTTTGACATCGAACTGGAAAGATTACGAGCTATACGATGGCGTGCTGAACGACGATACAGACGCACAACATCAATTTACGATCTGAGGGAAGCAAGACAGCTCCAGAAAAAGATTCAACGGCGCATTTACAAGCTGGAGAGCGAACGCTGGAAAGCATTCTGCGATTCTCTAGGCCCTCATAAACCGCTGTCATATATCTGGAGAACAGTTAGTGGTCTTCGCTCCTCTCCACAACAACGGCACCCTTTTAAAGCTTTGGCACTCCATCATGGAAAAACAGAACTCGAGGTGGCTGAAGAATTTTGCACGAGAGTTGCCGGGAATATTATGAACGAGAGCATCGACGCCGTGATCATTCCTGAGACGCGTTTACCAGAAATGGACATTCCATTCACCATGGAAGAACTGGAAGGTGCGTTAGTCGCTTTTAAGCGCATGTCATCGCCAGGTCCTGATGGTATTACTTATAGTGCGTTGGTACACCTTGGACAAAAAGCCAGAAAAGAACTTTTAACATGCTTCAACAACTCCTGGCTCAGCGGCAGTGTTCCCCGAGAATGGAAAATAAGTCGATTAATACCACTTTTGAAATCGGAAAAATCACCATTGGACTTGACAGCGTATCGCCCTATTGCCCTCGCAAGCTGCCTCGAAAAAGTGATAGAAAGAATGGTTCTATTTCGTCCCGAGTGGAACTTGGAACGATACACCAAATAGCCTTCTTGCATGGCAGGCTTCCGTAGGGGCCGCTCCTTCATCGACTGTGTCCTTGACTTATCGACATTTGTTCAGCAAGAAAAAAGTCGCAAGCGCATATCAGTGGTACTCTTTCTTGACGTGAAGGGTGCATATGATAATGTAGCTCACGATGCCATCCTCACTTCTCTCGCAGCAATAGGCATTGGTGGACGAATGTTTCAATGGATAAAAGATTATATAACTGGCAGAGGCTTCTTTGTGCAAGCATATGAATGTACTACTGCTGAACATTACACCTACTGCGGAGTACCTCAGGGAGGTGTTTTAAGCCCCACATTGTTCAATGTCGCCCTCATTGGTCTGGTGAAGGTTCTGCCAAAGTCGGTGTGGCTATTCGTATACGCTGATGATATTTGCCTCTGGAGTGCCGCAGTTACTCGCCCTCAGGTGCGTGCACGAATACAGCGGGCAGCAATCCTCACAACAGCCTACCTTCAGAAACAAGGCCTAACTATATCAACTGTGAAGTGCGCGTTGATGGCGTTTACACGCAGACCAATGACGCCATACCCTGTTTACATCAATGGGCAAAGTGTCAAATATGCAAGGACGCATCGTTTTCTAGGCATAATAATCGACAGAAGTCTTTTGTGGAGCCCGCATTGTGCGTACTTGACGAATAGACTGCTATCTATTGTGCATATAATGAAATTCATGTGCGGGAAAGCATGGGGAACTTCTGTGGCCTCCATGCTACAGCTGTACAGGGCCCTATTTCTAAGTTTATTGCGCTACAGCTTGCCGGTATTGATTAACACTTGCAAATCCAATGCTCATTCATTGGAGAGTTTGCAGGGTCAGGCACTGCGTACCTGCCAAGGACTGCCCCGATGCGCTTCTACTTATGCCACAATCATGCTTGCCAAAGACCATCCGGTCAGCACATATAGAGTTGTGGATTGCCTCAGAGCGCACATTCGACATGCTAGCCGTGTCCCCGACCACCACTTGGCCCTTCTACCCTCCAGAAGACCACGTGCTACGTTTTCAGACGTCATAGCCAAGCACCTAAACAGCATTCCATCAGGATATACGCCAGCTGCGAGAATGGCATGTCCTTTGTGGTGCCTCGACCAGCCGCAAGTACGTCTAGAAATTCCCGGAATCAAAAAAAAAGAAATCACTCCAGAGTAGCATTGAAGCAAGCAACACTGCTATTATTACATGAGTTGTACTTAGACCGAACGCAGATATACACTGATGGGTCTGTCTCGTCCAGCAGCTCATCAGGTGCCGCTGTAATTCCTGCTGCAGCAATGACAATCAAGTTTAAGTTGTCGCATATGACTACATCTACGACATCAGAGCTTGCTGCTATAAGGGCTGCTTTACAATATCTTGTTCAAGAACGTCCAGGAAAATGGGTCATATTCTGTGATTCGAAGGCAGCGCTACAGAGTTTGCAGTCTGCCATGCCTAGGAGGAGTCATGAACAATTGGTACAAAAAATAAGACATTGCCATCATGAAGCTCTAGCACGAGGGCATGATATTATATATCAATGGCTGCCTGGACATATCGGTATTACCGGAAATCAATTAGCCGATGATGCAGCCCACTCAGCCCATGAAGGAACACGTGTAGTCCCGATTCCTCTATCAAGGAATGATGCAGCAAGACAACTTTACCTGCTGGCTTGAGATCTCACACGCACGTTCTGGTCGTCTACCAGCTTCCAAAAGCGTCAACTTTATGAACTGCATCCTTCGCTCAAGCTAAAGCTACCATCACAACTTTCCCGCTCCGATGCGACACTGTTATGCCGCCTTTGGTTGGGTGTTGCATTTACAAAGGTGTACTCCTTTCGCATTGGTATGGCAGACACTCCTACATGCGACTGCTGCGGAGCTGAAGAGACCATCGAACGCGTCCTGTGCAGCTGCGCTTGCTACGACACACAGCGATTCCAGCTCTGGATGGTTTTGAATCAACTTGACCCCGGACCATTTTGTGTGCAGAACATACTAGGACCTTGGGCATCTGCCTCAGTTGCGCAGAAAGCGACTGAAGCACTGCTACTTTACTTAAAGTCAGAAAACCTGAGCGACCGACTGTACACTGTGTGTGCTCCCCGAGTGTGCTCGTGATTGTGTGTACCTTCTCATCTCTCTGCAACCTCTTTTCTCCTCTTCATCTTTTCCCCAGTGCAGGGTAGCAAACCGGATGTGCGTCTGGTTAACCTCCTTGCCTTTTCTTGCATCTTTATCTCTCTCTCTCTCTTGATAAAGCAAATTTTTCTTCACTTACTGAAGCCAATCGTTGTGTTTGAGCAGTCGCTATTATCAGTATAAGGTGGGCACATTGTCATGGCACAGAAAAAAAAAAGCAAAATGCAGCGGAGCATACCTTACCTTAGGTTTTTTTTTATTTTTTTGCAGGCATTGTTATGCTGAAAACTTAATACATAGCCAAAATTCTTTTTCACTACTTCTATATATCCTTACATTATGTGAGGCTTGCATTGCGACACAGTATGTGAGTGGTGTATTTGTTCCAAAATAAAGTTTGAATTATGATAAATTTTTGATCCATGTATGGTACTTGGACGCTTAGATTAGATGAGATCGTGCAGGTGAGTGGAAATTTTTAATAAAAGCATTGGTACACATCTATGTAAATTGTAACGTATTTTAAAATCACTTATCTAGAATGTGACAAAATCTATTTTATCAGATACTCCGTATATATAATGGTACTATAATGCGAAGAGTACTCAGCTATGCTAGTTTGCATGCATTCTGGTGAAACACCACCATTGACTGAGATAGCGAAATAATAACATTTTGTCCAGCTTGTTATCTAGCAGTCCCGCCTTCCAGGCTGTTTCATCATAATAGTATTAAAAAATCTGTGTTAATTGCTAGTAAGTGCTGCCTATATTTTTTGCGTGTGCGTGTTCTATTGATGCCAAGGTCTTAGTTTTGCCTACGCTTAATTTTGCACTTATTCAGGTAAGCTAGCTCCCATTTTTTGGTAGATATATTCAGAAGAGGTTTCCGTTCACTGTTGTAAAAAGTGTTGCTTCATAATCACATCACACAGATACACAAATACTCACACGCGCACACACTTCTCTAGCGCTACATTAATAGTTGCAGTACTGCGAATGCTGAAGAGATTGAATATTGAAAAATTTAGCAAAAGTAAGCAAGACACTTATCCAGATCATCGATTCCGAATGAAAGCCACAATGAAACCAAGTAAACCCGAGTGAGTGGGCTCTGAAGAACGCCCTTCACAGCCCCCTCATCTACCCGCCGTCAGTCTCTGTCAGTGTCGAGCGCGACGCAGTGAGGCAATAACGAACACGGAAGCACGGCTGGAGGTTGCTTAAAGATTCTGTGGTCCCGCAACAGGACCTACGCTGGTGGATACAGCGGGAGCCACAATCAACAATGGAGCAACCGGAGCATGAAAAAAGAAACCCAGGAAATGCATGAGAGGCATTGTGGAGTGGGGGTTAGGGGGGACTGTGATCATTCAAGGTGCAAAAAAAAGAAAGTCAAAAAGAAAGATGTGATTTGCATAGTTGATAGCAAAGTGCTAAAGCCCCACAAATGTCAAACAGCGAACGCATACGTTGTACAATCATACATACAATGGATGCTCCCTAATGCTCTTTCCGTCAAACGGAACGTGGCACTTATTGCTAAACGCCGTTTGACAAAAAGAGCAATAAACTTTTTTTTCGCTAAAGATCAGCGGGCTTCTGCTTTTATTCAAGCATAAATTAACGGCGAAATTGTTCCTAAGAATAAGAGCGAACTGAAGACTGGCTACTCGACTTTCTCTTTCTTTAGCTAAGAAAGTTTTGTGGCAGTTCGAACCGTCAGTCTAACCGTAGCCTTTCTGTCGCACACGCATGCGCGAGGTTTTACAGTATATAGCATCACCTGAATAGCCGCTATTATAGACGCACATAAATTTAATATATCCACACTTTACATCAAAACAGCGACGTAGAAATTGCGCTGCTCACTTTATTTTTTGGCGTATTTGTGAATGACTAAACGCCATGAGTATTTTATAACGCTGACCAGGAGTATAGCGCATTTTCAGTGTTTGCAGAAGGAGTCTTTAAGCCTTCTTAGCTACATACCGTCTTTCCCACTGAACCCAGGATTCTTACTAAAGTTCTACTTAGCACTTCGTAAATGCTTTCAACTGATCTGCGATAACACAGATATAATCAAAATTCTGAACACTAAGCTCTTTAGGTAAATAATTACTTGTTCAGTTCAGCTCACGCTAGTTAAAAAAAGCAAGTTGAACACATTTTACAAAAGTGAGCCAATTTCTTCACATGTAAAACATGCTGAACATGACCGCAAGCTGTGAGTAACACAAGGAACACAGGAATGCTTAAACAAAAAAAATGCAATCTTACGGGAGGAACAGAATGTAATACAGCACAAACCGACACTATGATAGAAGCTTTTTTGAGTTCCATGACTCTCTGTAAAACCCCAAGAGACTATTATGCTTCAGACTGATTAAAATAATGCTAAGGACACATTTGGACTTACATTTTGGTCGGAACTCAGTTTTTCAGTATACTTGAAGCAGTGTAATAATAAGCATATATATTGAGTTAACACTGTGAACGTATTTTGTGGTACGAGTTATCATTCTTCGGCGTTGGTTTCTAGGCATGTCGGAAGCAGGCAAATTGCATTGATGAAGGGCCGGACAGAAAATCGCTCGCCAAACTAAAAAAAAGGGGCCAGTAAGTAACCACAAGGATAGAGTGAGGTGGTTGAACAGCAGAGATTGAAAAAAGCGCTAGCGAGACCGAATGTGAAATTGAACCATGCATAATAGAAAAGAGCAACTAAAGTTCAGTGCGGCCCTTAGAGATTAAAAATTGATGAGGCTGGCGGGTATGGACGAAACAAGTGTCTCGACTACAGGCAAACAGTACAAGATTGGATGAGAGTGGAAAAACAGAGTGAAAGGAAATACAATACGTGTAGTGCCATTAGGTTAGGAAATAGATTTGCGTTGTAAGAAACACCAAGCTGCAACATTTTGTAAACGTGACTGCAGTATACGAGCGCTGCCTGAAACACTACGTGATTTGTACACAGGGATGTTGAATGACCCCATTGCACTTGCGAAGGCGCCTATGTCATGCATATGTCATTCCTGAGAAGCACCTAAAGGCACAAAAGCAGTCCTACCCTCGGGTCGGCTGGCATTGTTTGGTAACGGAGTACAACATCTAGTGCATATGCACCACACACAGGGGAGTAGATTGCTGCCTCTAGACACGCTACGACAGGAGCCTTCTACACGCTCCCTCCCTCCGCTGTCTTGTTGGTGATCTCGGCTGGAGTGTGCATGTTCTGGTGAAGCGGGGATCTGACCGGTCATCCCACACCTCCTTCGCAATTTGCCGAGAAACTTGTACAGAGGCTTTGGGTCATGGGTCGTGGCATAGTTTGCACACACTATGCTCCCCCCATGGTGCTTCTCATCTTTTATTTATTCTGATTTATGGAGCCTATTACAGGAAGGGGAGATCTGCCATACCTCCCCGTCCCGTCTACCTCCTGTTTACATTGCCAGCGTGGAGCCCGAGTTTGCCTCGCACCGCTGCTAGACCATTCTTGCTTGCCACTATATCGAATAGAAAAAGGATCGCTCGCGTGCTAGCTGCATCCGTGCCCCCATCCACCCTCGTGCTAGTGTCTAATTTGTCTTCACGAAACAAATAGCTCCTGGTCAAGCCTGAACCCCCAGAGAACGTTACCACAGTGTTTTCAGTATGGGGCGTGGTGATGAAAACACTGAGACTTAGAACCAGCAAAGCGCGCTGACACCGAGCTTGGGCACTTGCTGCTCAGTGATAGAGAATAAATCTGAAAATAAATGTTCTACGCTGCCACAAAAAAGAAAACACAGCGTGAACGTAACTAAAATAGAGTTCGTTCGTAATCGTAAATTGGCGAGGGCTCGAGTAAGCTGTGGGGCGCACCACTGCGCAGCACGTATTCCCGAAAGACTCGCAAACAAACAAACAAAAAACATAAAAAGTTTCGCGGATGTGTTAAACTGATGCTGCATGACGCCATGTTTACCGCCCCTGAAGTAAAAAAAAGCAATTTAACGCAACCTTTCGTACATTGTCTTGAAAAGAAGAAATGAACACCAGTGATAAAGCATCACTTTCCTAAATACAATCACAGGCGAGAAAATCTAGCACAGTGTGCTACTACTTTGTTCGAGGATAACCAAGAGTTTAACAAAGCTGTGGTAGAGAAATTAGTTAAGAAACCATAGGGGAGAAGACGACTTGCTTCGTGGGAGCCTACAGTATCAGTCTAAGTCTACTGCATTGATCTAATCTTCGTGTACGAGAAGCGAAGTATGAGTTTGCTTTACCACAAATAACGAAATCTTCCAATTGCGAAATTTAATATTTATTGAATCAACAACTTATTCGCGCACAGATAAAATGCTCTTAAAACGACGCATGCTTTTAGAAAACTTTGAAGGAAAAGCAGCTAGTTTTGCGTAGGTAGCTTTTAGGAGCTTGATAAAAAGCCAAATGAAGTGGAGAGGTGTTCTGTGACCAATGGCCATGTTCAATTTTATCTACATCCAAACTCAGTGTAAAAAATTTATCTTTGAATGAATGGCTTGATAAAAAATATTTAATTATTCATTCACTTCTTCGTATATGTACATCCACAGGCAAGTGCAAGGTTGCGGAAGGCTGCTCACCCGCCGGTCACCCAAGACGAGGGGCGCAACAGTCAACCCTATAAATTGAGATAGTAGCGAGGGAACGCTGCCACGCGATAAACCTTCTTGACCCCCCCTCCCCCCCCGAAATTAGAACCCTGCGGACACCTATGTGTACACGGAAATACATTCGAGGAATAAAATTTATGGAGAACACTGGAATACGCGGCAAACCGTATTCCAGTGGTCTCCATAGAAGCGTATCCCTGCTCTTTCTGATAGTTTAATAGCTATACTCGGAAGCATGTACAGTGATGGCGCATTCTTTTTTAACTGCCAGTCAGCTCTTTCACTCGCATCAAACATGCGTGTAGAAGAACGTGGAAGAGAATGCAAGATGTTATGTCTACAGTCGGTGCGGAAACGCCGGGTGATGATCGGGGTGAAGATAGTATAATAAAAAAAAACGAGATATATTTGCCACGATATCATAACTCGGGTCCTTCCACGGCTAATACTGATGTGAGTTGTAACGTACGGTATAGAGTGCTGTGGTGACTGCAAGATCGAGCGGCCACTTTCCATGCGGCGTGTATACCATGTTACATTTCCAATGTCTACTAAAATGGGTAGAAAATAGACTGACCTGCCACTTGGTTGCTCATGGGTACTCATCTCCAAGGGTGGTCTTATAGGGTACTCTAAAGGTGCCCGAGCGCCCCTTAATGTATCGCAGCCTCAGTGACATAGTCAAACATAGTAGCCTTTGTATTGAGGAAAATATAGCCACCACCATGTGCGTACTGGTAAAATAAGGTATTCACACATACCAAGGTAGTGCTAGATAGAAAGAAGTACATAGGTACTTGGGAAGGCACTCAAACTGTGATAAGTTATTTGCCGTAATAGGACTACCAGAAGTAAGAATAGACCTTTCTTTTCTGCTCCTTGGTACATTTTGTGTGGTCGGCATACGTGCACTGCCCATATCCCTGAGAGGATTCGCTTAATTAAATGGAATCGCGTATATGAGCTACACTGATGAAGTCATCGAAATGCTAACTGGCATGAATCGTGTGTCATTGCAGTGGCGTCCACCCAGCAAATTCTCCATCGTTCGATGTCCAAGTGGGTGCAGAAAGGCGTGGAGTGGTTCTGGTCTGCGTGTACAACGCGAACCACGAAGACAAGCACCTAGTGATCAAGTAGTTCCTCAACGACGACCCACGCCCCACCGTGGTGGTCTAGTGGATAAGGTACTCGGCTGCTGACCCGCAGGTCGCGGTATCGAATCCGGGCTGCAGCGGCTGCATTTCCAATAAAGGCGGAATTGTTTTAGGCCCGTGTGCTCATATTTGGGTGCACGTTACAGAACCCCAGATGGTCGAAATTTCCGGAGCCCTCCACTACGGCGTCTCTCATAATCATATGGTGGTTTTGGGACGTTCAACCCCACATATCAATCATCAATCAATCAATTATTCAATCAACGATGACCTACGATTCATCTAACAGTCGAACCCCGAGCTGAGAAGTTCGTGACCAGCCGTCTCAAGGAGCGCACGATCCTAGTCTTCTCGCTGACTGACAGAAACAGCTTTACCAAGTTCCTCACGCTCAACCTAGTGCAGTCAACCACCGAGCCGAGCAGCCGATACTCCCGCCACATCATATCACTCGCGGGACAATACTTCAAATCCAAGCTCAAGACCGTGTACGGTAGGTAGGAACTGTCATTGAAACGCAGCTGGTGTTCCCCTTTCGAAATACTGATGATTGTTGCTGTTTTACGTTCCAAAAAGTGACTATGATTAGAAGGCACATAGTAATAAATAGCCCCAGAAATCTGGACAACCTAATTTTTTTTTCATTTTAAACGAAAGTGTTCAATGCCGGTGTCCACCGCGGCTTCGCTCACGTAATTTTGTCATGGATATGACGTAGTAAAATATTCGCTAACAGATTGCGAAGAAAAATAAACGAGACGGTTCTGTTGAGGGGCATCGAACCAACGACCTAACAATTCGCTGTGCGTGGCAATAACCACGAAGCCATGAAGCGTCCGTTCTCAAGCTTGCTAACGGTAAGCAATTTTTATGCCCCATACACCGTTTAGCCGTCCTCAGAGCTGTGTGACTTCAGCGCGTTCTTGTCCCCAGTGGTGAAATGGCACGACGTGCCCATGTTGGGCGCGCTCTAAATGTTGTCGACTTCCACGTTTCGTTGCGCGCCGCCTTCACGGAGCGTGGTCTCTTCTGCACGCGCTTATCAGACTCGCGAATCCAAACGGCACTATAACCCGGCGACAACTTTCTGTGGCAGCACGGCCAAGGCTACGTGGGCGGAGCCTATGCACATGTGCTACTGCGCCAAGTAGTCCGACCGCTTCGACGGGTGTTTCGGTTTCGATTTCACCAGCGCAGTCCGCGTCTCGCAGTCCACGTCGGCTCGCATTTGCTCGCATTTCGCTCCAGGAAACGCGAGTCGCATCTTTGGGAACTCGAGAGCAATTTTTAATAATATTGTGACGTGATTTACTGACGCGTGGACCCAGGTTGCTTGGTGAATGATACATTCAATTATTCATGTAATGGTTACACAACTCATCATGCACGTACCGCTTAATCCGGAAGACACTGCGCTCGCTAACACCAGTGAGCTCGCTGACTTTCCGACATGCGGCTCTCACAGACAGCTGCGGGTCACTTTTCCTTACTTGCGCGTAAACGTTGTACGCCACCTTCTTGGCCTGTACGGACAGCTTTTGATTTGACAACGCCTGGTACGGCTGCGCAGCTGGTAGACTCGCGGCACGCGGCGGTGTTTCCTCCGTAAGCGACGTTGACGAGCTGTAACCGGCGGACGCCATCTTTGACAGTGAGGAATGCGGTGAGGTAAAAAGGCGACGGAAGCCAAAAAACCCCCAAAGAACCTGAGAGAGCGTGGAACAAAATTTTTTCTACTGCGCAACGTTTTTATTTACTAATTAAAAAATAAATCCGCGAAAAATGTAAGTGACGAATGGTAAAATCTCAGTTACCCAGAACAGTATACAAACGTTTTCGTTGAGGGACTACATGCTGTGGCGCAGTAAGACAAGCGTGCTTCGGCTCCGTAGCCTTGGCTGTGCTGCCACAGAAAGTTGTCGCCGGGTATAAAGTCACTTCGCTTGCTGCGGCGGCTGAGTTGACAAAATGGGCACTCTGATCGCACACGAAGAAGTGAGACTTGTGGCGGTTGTTCGCTCTTGTCTTGTGTACACTTGTGCGTTCATTTTGTGTCGAGCTGTGACAGTTGGTAGTCCGTGCTTGTCCTGTGTGTACTCATTTCATTATTACCTTCTGCTTGAAGTGCGCGCTGAAAGTTTCGAGGTGCATGACGTTATTCACCAGACTTCGAATTTGTTGAGGTAGCGTTATTTTATTCACCCTTGCAGAGAAACGATGCACAATAAATGCTCAACGACCTCTGTGAAGGCACATTCCCCTGTCGTGTTTTACCGATTCCTAGAAAAAATGGAATCATTGACGTCTTTTTTTTAACATGCATCTAAACCTAAGTTCATGGGCTTCTAATACTTAGTCTTCATAAGAATACAGCCGTCGCGTCAATTACTTGATACGGTGAGAATAGGTTATCGTAGCCGTGCACAATAACTACTAGACTATAGAGACGAGAAACTTGACACATTCATTCGGCAGGCGGGCTTTATAGTGTAGCAGTTTGTAATTCGTGACTTGAGCTACTGTTTTTTTGTTGCCTATCTGACTTCTCCATTCAGCAGAGGATTGTATCGAGAAGCCCAAGAGTGCTAGGCACAACTACATGAAGTGAAAAGACAATATACTAATTTTCTTTCGTTGGCCTCAAATAACTGTGCTGGAGTTTGTGAAGCACACTCCAGTACGCCTAATTAATTTAATTTCTTTACTTAATTATGAAAAAACACAGTTAAATTGGCTACGTTGAAGCTAGTTATTCCATTGCCCTATTACATATAAATAAGGCATACACACATACGTGAATAATTACACACACATTGCCAAAAAAGTGAAGTGAGAATTATTATAGAATACTCTATTTAGACTACATTTTAACCCTTGTTATTAAAATTGCGGATAATAAGTGTTGTCAGCTCACTTTGTGTTTTGTATACAACTGTTCGGTCGTTATTCAAGAAAAGTGGGCCGGCTTTCAAATAGAACATCTTGTGGTTGAAATTATATTATTAATAAGGTTATTATTATTATTATTTATTTATTTATTTATTTATTTATTGAAAATACCTTACAGGCCAGAAGGCATTGAGTAAGGGGGGTTACAGTGAAAAATCGCGTGTAAATTTCAAAATAAAAACGGTACAATGTCGGTTAGTAATAACAAAAAAAAATAACAAAGCAATAAGTCAGCAATACGTAAACATGGCGATGAAGTATATAAGAACACTCCGTAACATAAAAACGCTCGGAAAAGAAGTAAAAGAACGTCAAGATGAAATATTAAGGAAATTCGTCTGAACTTTTTGCCGAAACGTGTTGGGGTTGCTATCAGAGGCGATATCGTCGGGAAGATCATTCCACATGCGGATGGCTTGTGGTAGTGCGGATGTGTTGAACGCGTTCGTGTTTCCAAAAATGCGAGTGAAGCTGAGATGGTTATGTAATCTGCGTGACGTGTAGAGCGGGCGTTGAAGGTGCAACGACGATGTTTTGTTACTGTAGACGTACTTATGAAATAGGCATAACAAGGACACGTGACGACGAACATTTAATGCTTGGAGGGAATGATGGAGTTTAAGCTGAGTCACACTGGAATTGATGTCATAGTTTCTAGAAATGTAACGGGTGGCTCTGTTCTGGATTGTTTCCAGCATGTTAATTTGATACTGAGCGGAAGGGGACCAAACAGATGAGGCATATTCAAGTTGCGGGCGGACGAAAGTTAGGTATGACATTTTGCGAATGTTAGTGGGACAACGACGAAGGTTTCGGCGTAAATACCCCAATGTTTTGGAGGCTTTCGCACAAACGTTAGTGATGTGATCAAACCAGGAAAGCCCTGGTGTAAGGTGGATGCCAAGATACTTGTAAGAAGTCGCCGTGGAGAGCCTGTCACATTGCATATGGTAAGTGAAGTTAGATATGACCTGTTTACGTCCAAAAGAAACAACTTTACACTTATTAGTATTCAACCTCATAAGCCAAGTGCTGCACCAGTTAGAAATAGTGTTCAGATCATCTTGAAGGATGGAGTGATCGTTAGGACAGTTTATAGGTCTGTAGAGCATGCAGTCATAAGCGAAGATTCTGATATGCGATGATATGTTAGTTGGGAGGTCGTTGATGTAGATAAGAAAAAGTAATGGGCCAAGAACGCTCCCCTGTGGGACGCCAGAAGAGACATACGAAGAGGGAGAGGAAGAATTATTAACGATTGTGAACTGCTTGCGAAGTGACAGAAAATTGCGTAGCCAAGATAAAGTGAGGGAGTCTAATCGGAGGGCAGATAATTTTGAAATAAGGCGACAATGGGCGACACGATCGAATGCTTTGGCGAAATCAAGAAATATGCAATCAGTCTGTAGGCCATTATTTATGTTGTAATGAATGTCTGTAGTGAATTCTAGTAACTGTGTTTCGCATGACATGCCCTTTCTGAATCCGTGCTGGTTTGAAAAGAAGAATTTGTTAGTCTCGAGGTGACTGTATACGTGGGAGGCGATTATGTGTTCGAGGAGTTTGCAACATATGCATGTGAGCGAGATTGGGCGATAATTTTTAGGTGAGTTCTTATCTCCGGATTTAAAAATGGGTACTACTTTGGCTATTTTCCAGTCGTCTGGAAGTTTTCCAGACGATAGCGACTGTCGAAAAATGTGGTATAATGTAATGCTAGATATGGAAACAGTATTTTTAATTACCTTAGAGTTGATATCATCTATACCAGCTGATGAGGATGCCTTAATCTGTTTAATTCGACACGCGATACCCTCCACCGTGATTTCAATAGGCTGCATGTATTGGAAGTTGTAATCAGGGATATGTGGTACGTCAGAAGAATCTTCTTGGCTAAATACAGATGAAAAAAAGGTATTAAAAGTAGTGGAGCACTCGTAGTCTGAAAGCGGAATGTTGTTTTCATTAAGTAATGACAACTGGTTGGAACCGTGGTCAGGGGATATGAGGCGCCAGAATTTCTTTGGATTATTTTGCAGAAGAGAAGGTAGGTCGTTGTGAAAATATTTTTCTTTGGCGTTGCATATTGCTTTACAGTAGTCAGTCAAGTACTGCTTGTATTTTTCCCAAGCGGATGGCGTAGCACTGCGTTTGGCATTGCAGTACAGGCGTTTTTTCTTGTTTCTTTGCTTACGGAGGGATTTAGTGAACCAGGGATTAGATAGATCATTAGAAACAGTGATAACAGGGATATATTGGTTTATCAATGAAGACATCTTGTCTCTAAAAAGCACCCAGTTATTATTATTATTAATATTATTATTATTATTATTATTATTATTATTATTATTATTATTATTATTATTATTACGTTTCCAGAGCGTTAAATATTTTTTGTCAGTAATATTTTGCTGCCAGATGTTTTCACATGTCTAGTCGCAGGGATTCATGCTATAAAAATCAACTGTTTAATAAAGCTATGCAGTATTTATCTACAATTTTACCATCAACAGTTGTGGTCAATATTTCAAGTCGCAGTTCAGTAGTGCTAGTCAACTTTTGACGAGAAGAAGTAACCTGATCGCACGATGCATATACTGTACTCATTTAAAATTTGTCCAACAATAGAATGGCCTGTTATTCTGTTTTCAAGCAAATAACAAAGCTATCTCACCGAATCTTTATTATGCGAGTCATGTGACCAAACTGCAACAATGTTGGTAGTGGATACTAAAATAAATTGAAGAACGTTGAAGATAGTTACGCTGGGCTTGCTGGCTTATGTTGTATACACCAAGAACATACAAATCTGGAAGTCTGATACGTCGGTCAAAGTTGTTGATTACCAATTTGTTTAAAAATGACCATTCATATCATAAGGAATTAGGTGAAAATGAAGATCCTCTCAGTAGTTTAATCCTGTTTTCTTCATTTCCTTTGTGTGCTTTGCTGAATTCACAAAATAGAGACTGTGTAATTAGCGTACGTAATCACCGTTTGCACTCGTGGTGCAAGACGGGAACCATCAGTGAAGCTAGTGTCTAACCTATCAAGCTGAGCTAGGCGTAGGTGGCTAGATATAGATACGCAGACACGTAGTTTGAAACACTCAAACTGCCTTAAGATCGCCATGAAATGCTTGACATTTAAAATGCGCGTCGCATACTCCATTTATCTACACACTCTCAAACATGAGATGCTGCCTAGACACCCTTGGAATATGCAGCAGTACATAATCGTTATAGTCGATCGCTCTCCAAATTGGTTTATGACCATCGAAACTTTGGTATTACTACCGTATAGTCAACTCTCTATCCACTATTATGCACAAAAGCCCACATTATATGGTGCCACAGAGCTAGGGTGAATTTTTCAGCCCTTTACTCACCTGCAATGACCATGTGCGTAATAGCGCCCAGGGTAATTAGTAGCAGCAGGAAGTATTCATTAAAGAAGAGACGGTAGGGGGAGTGGCAACTTTGGATGCCGGTTCATGATGGCTTATTAGAAACGCGTCCTAAGCCCAAAAGAGGGATAGAGACGAGAAGGGTCCAGCCCAACATAGAGCTGGCCTTACTCCACCTCTTCGCCCGAACTGCAAGATTGATCAATGAGAAGAGAAAAGGGAAGGGGCTCAAAGGGGCATGAAGGAAGCATTCGCATCCGTATGGAACTCTCAGTGCAACGCTGCGCGGGAAAAAGTAATGTTCGATGCGCCTGGCGATACTAATTCAGGGGCGTAATGAACTTTTTCTCGCCCTAATAGCGTCCCGTATGGCTTAACTCTGCTGGTGTTCACGTAGGAGGAAGCAGAGGCAGAGGAGCAATGAAGTCTGAACTTTGCTGTGACAGTCCTGAAACTATCGCTTATCAATGATTACCTTCTAAATCGTGGAGCATTTTGAAGCTTTTTCTCATTCTCAATAAGTCTTACGATGATACTTGGGAATGTCAGTTGCTGAATCCTATGATTTTTCGATAAGAAATGCTTAGGCAGTGTTTGTAGCAGGACTAGAATCCAACCGAAGGCATGAGCGCAACTACACAGCAAAAAAACACAAGGAATAAAGTAGTTGTCTACATCAGCATTGTCAGACATGCTTCCGAAATAAGTGATTCAGACTTAATGAATTAGTACAACTCACTTATGATAGATACAATACATCATGTGGAGAGAAGAGGACAAATCACTTTAAAAATAAGAATGATTATGTATGAAGACATGGTGAAATAATCACTTAGCTAGCGTCATCCTGTTATTTACAACGGCGGTATACTTCACATTCGGGTGGTACACCAGGACTATGCACGGTATGTGACGACAAGTAATCAAAGTAGGTTTGATGAAAATAGAACATGCACATCAGTATGTTCACCAAATGTCAGGAATTTAAGGAGAACATGTTGTTGAGCTTCCCTTTAACACTTACTTTATGTTTCTGCTGAATAGTAAGTAAGGCTATCGTGGTAGGCCTAAAGTACAAAAAAATATATACAAGATACATGTTCTGAACCGTATTGTTGGCAAGTTAAAAACGTCCTAGAGGAAAGGCTATATGAAATAACACATGTGGGACTATTTAAGCGCGGAATGTTTCAAGAATTGATGTAAGCACGTCATTGCGATCACAACAAATGTGACCTACTAGCAATGGAGGCATAAGGAGCAAAGGCAACCTTGAAGAGATGACATTTCTTGAACAGGGTGATCCCTGTAGTGATTGTCAGGGAGGAGACCTGTTCATGTTAAGGCATCAGCTTTTGTCCTGACAGAGCCACGTCTTTTCTCGAAACGGTAGTTTCCTGGCAAATTGTTTTTGGTCTTCTGCAGTCACGTTCGCTGCACCGAAAAGAGTACCATTTATGTGCAAGGCTGGGTACCAAAAAACAAAAGTTGTTCTTATACATTCAAACGTTTCTTGTAATATGTTTGATAAAACACTCTACTAAAGAACGTTTCAGTTAATCTTTCGCGCTCAATTGGTGTAATAAAAAAAATCCAACTCTTTTGCCAATTTAGGTAACAAAACAACTGTATTGACCTTTAGCACACTTGCGTATTCCTTGCTGTTTATAAATATAGGGAAAGACTACTCCTACTACAAAAAAAAGACTTCATCTGTGAACTACAAAAAGGGATAGTATGGATAATCGAAGGTGTTTGACTTAAATGCATTCTACTTCACTTTTTCACACCCCTCCCCGAAGGTGCTGCCGGTTTGAGAACAACTTCAAAAATATAGTGGTGATCATATTGGATAAATGCAAATTTAATGGGATCTCATTTGATGACGTATATTGTCAGATGCAACATGCATATAGCTGTAGACGCATAACATACTGCAGCGAAAGATTACGCACAAACTACGGTACCAATAGCGAGCGTGTGCGATTTCTGAACTATTGAATGCGCATCCTGCAATTACCACCTTACAGCGAGGGAACCACTCAGTAACTGCATTCGAAAAGAAAATACACGCATATCTAGTAATGATTCAGCAGTGATCATTTTTGTCTAGATGGCATGTCCCAGGTGGTCGTTAAGATTGACGTGTATAAATGTCTGTAACGCCTTCATTCAGTGAGTAGAAATAGCATGGTTTGTTATTCAATAGGCTTGGGTATTTACACATGTCCTTGCAATGTTTCATAAAAATAAACTTTTAAGGGTGCACCATTCCTATAAACTGAGTCTTGCAGACACATCTGGAAGTATGAATAGGCGTTTAACGATGTTGTATCGACTGTTATAAAAATTGTGTAATAGTGGCTGCTTCTCTGTTTAAATGTTTTTACACATCAGGGACGTAATGAACGATTTCTCCTTCTTTATGGCATTGCCTGTGGCTTAAATATGCTGGTGTTCACGTAGAAGGAAGCAAAGGAGGAGCATTTTTCACTAGGATGGCTTAAGGCACTTTTTCAGGCATTAATCTGCCTCTTTGCCAACCTTGTCTCTTACATGTTAGATCAATGTAGAGTTTACTGTACTTTGTGACTGACTGTATGCAAAAATAAAACAGATGGTGCCATGATTTTTACTCGCAAAATTTTGCTATAGTGGTCAATTCGTCTTCAACCAAATGAAAGAAAGGTTTCAAGAGATCTTAAAAGATCAATAACGGCCTACGTAAAAGTGAAAGTGTACCATGTTGTCATAACAATAGGTCGCGGAGCAGTTGTCGCCATGTGCCTTGTGCTGAGTTTTAAGCTTTTCTAATCTTTCACCAAAGATGCCACGCTCCGTTGAACCTAGCCAGTTTGTTTCGGCCCTGACATTCCTTGTCTACTGTCCTTTATTTCTTCGCCAACAGCTCCTCCCAAGAGGTTTGGCTTCACCTATGAGTGTGTGTCGGCGCACGTGACGAACCTGTCGTGTGAAACGGACGGCGTGCTCCCACAGTCGACGCTTCCTCTACCAGAGCAGTGACAGCGACCTCGTGTCACGACCTGTGGCCTCGGCTCTTACCAAAATGGCGCCCCCCACACCCCTCCCCGAAGGTGCTGCCGGTTACTACGTGCGTATAATGCACGAACTCGACAGCCGCGCGCTGGACGTGTCCCGTCACGTAGAGTACGTGTCTGAGTGCGTGCTTGCTGTCCCGGAGACCAACCATATGGAGCAGTGGCGGCCAGCGTTCGAGCCCGGTAAGGAAGGTGCAATAAAAACAAGATATAATTCATAACTGAGCAGTATAATTTGTTTGGCCATCGATAAAAAAGTTATCGAACACACTGACGGTTTATAACTTTGTTCTTCACAGAAACGTTGTTCAGACAAGCGCTCTCCTTCCTCGTTTCCATCAGTTTCAGTTACAATGTGGATCAGTACCAACTCACCCAACTTACCGTTCTCCCTTTCTTATAGCCCTCATTATTCTTTCGGATAAATTCAAGTTCTCGCCCTATTGATAAGTTCGCTCTCCTTTTGCGGCTCGTATAACTTTGCGGAAGACCCATATTTGTATTGTCGAGTGCGAATTTCCGTAGTTGCTATATTTGTAAGCGCAATATGTATATTCCTTAGTAAGAGCAATAATGAAAAGAAAGTAATTATTCGCGTTCAACGAAAATGTGTGCGATTAGGTGAACTGCGTACCCATTTAAGAAAAAATACATGTTCGGAAGCGTTCAATTTTTATCATATTCAAGGGTAATTGAAATGCGTCCGCTTATCTTATTATTCTTAGAAAAGCAGAGACATCAAAGCGACAGGATGAAATTCTATTACTTTTTCTCGCATCCGCAAAAGGAGAGCATTTTTCATCATCGCAATAAACAAAATGTTCACTGAAAACAAAGAAAACGCATTTCTGCATTTTAGGTTCATACGTGCGCGTCCAGAATCCAACCAAATCTTCAAAGCAAGAGCCTGGATTTAAGAAACACCGCACACAGAGGCAGCTTTCATGTATAGGCCATAACGACCGGCTCGCAGACTCAAGAAGATCTCGGAATGCAATGAACAAATGTGTGAACAACACTGTTTGCTAGGCATGTGCGTGAGTATGCGGGAGACAACTGGCATAAAGCGAGAAACATCACAACCGAATACTTATGCGAAGATACGCGCCCTTCACACAGAATCAACGCCGTGGGAATTTCGACAGCTTCATGGGAACTCAAGTTTCTACTTTGATGGCAAAACTTCGAGCATCGGTCCAATTCCACAGTTGAGAAATACTTGACCTGCTTTCTTTCTTATTATGTAGCGTCCTCGGTTCCACGTGCTACATCGACTGGGAAACAAACAGTCGCTTTTGCCGAAAGCTGTGTGAGCAGTTCAACCTGTACGCAGAATTTGCACACGAGGCTATTCTGGTTCCCGAAATTCGAGGAAAATTGTGGCGCAGCATCTCTGCAGTCTCAATGTCAGCTGTTTATTATATAGGCACGCTCACTGCAGGCGCACTGGCTCATGGCTGCCAGTTTGTCTTTACCCCTTCACCACGGCCGACATTTTGCTGCGTGTTCGCGACAACCGCTTTCAAGAAAATCGTGCACCATCAGACACTTCACGAGCCTTTAGTTCCTGATGCCTCACTCTACTAAGATAGGAAGTGACAAGCGTGTGCTGTTGAAGAGGTTCTGTGTACTTGCTCTCTGAAATTCCGAGAACAACTGTGGTACCTGATAAATATCATCTGAGGCTTTACGGTTGAAACCTTGCTATAATAAGGATACACGCCGCAATAGTGGGCTCCCGGAATTCCGACTAACTGGCGTTTTTTACCGCGCACTGACTTCACACAGGACCCGGGCTTCTCCCATTTCGCCTTCATAGAAACGTGACCACTGTGGCCAGGATCGAACTCGCCACCCTAAGGTCAGCAAGCGAGCAGCGTAACTCCTACACCTCTGCTGTGCAGGTACCCTAGTTTCCCCTTGTGGCTCAGTCGACTTAGAGAAATTCCAGGCCTGTTATTGAATTCCTGCAGTCATGGCAGCTTAAAATGTAAACTCTCACTCTTTTAAGTTACAAGACGCATGGACGATTCGCAACCATTGTGGCCGTACTTCAACGAAACCCAACAACACCCGCAAGAACACGCGATATTGATTTGCACGTTAAAAAAAAAGAAAACGAGGCAATCGAAATAATTTCTGCATCCTCCAGACTGGCGTACCTTGTAAATATACCGACGACTAGGTACGTAAAAGCCGAGAAGTTGTCTATTTACTTATATACTGGATTATATCGCCTTAGTTTACGTTTCTATAGGACAGCGGCCGACAGTGTTTTAGTAGGTACTTCAGTTTAATGAAAAATTTGAGAGATCCCTGTCATTGTAGGAGTCCATGTCTTGCGAAGCGATCAGTGAGCGACCTTCACCACATGTTTCAAGTTTATTCGAATCAGCTATTGCTAGGTCTATTGATTACTTCGTACATTTTGAGCAGTTGGGGGTACGTCGCGGGAAGGCCTAAAGTAAAGAATGGGGGCGCGGAAACGCTTGCTGAAGGCCTCGACTATTTGAGGAAGCTGCTGTTTTCATGAAAGTACCAATTTGAGGAAGCAACTGCACGGCAAGGAGGATGGGTTGTGACCACTTGCGAAAAAATTTGATTTTCCTGTTCAATGCTCCTTTGATTTTTTCTGCGCATGCAACTTTGACAACAAATGCCCTGCATTTTCTGTCCTAGAAACTGCATATTGTCATAGCGCAAAGATTACTGCTTCGATACTCACTTTCGATCACCTGTGGCTTCTAGCTGCATTCCGAGGGTGGTGGGCCATGTTATTTATGCGGGCATGGGCAACGTGAGACTGAAGAATAGGGCTTCATGAAGTGCGCGTTAAGTATCTCACGCAATTGATAGATAGACCTGTTCATGATGTTTGGTGTACTTTATTGCTCTTCCATCCTTACCTTGGTATTTGTGAAGTTAAGGTAACGACTATAAAGTGGCCAGGCGTAGGTTGCTAAATATGTATGTGCCGTTTTATTGTACACTTATGTATTTATGACTTCCTTGGCTTGAACAGCGAAAATAATCATGTTTAGTGTTTTTTTATTTATTCTTACAGTAATCACACAGCTTATGAAGTATTAACTCTTGATATCATTTTTTTGTTTGTTCAGTACATGCGTTACTACAAAATAATTTTCTATGTCAATTTCTGTGTTTACTATGAGTGTGGAGTACACCCACACACAAAAGTTTGTTATGTCACTGATTGTGTTAACTAAATATTCTTGAAACTGCCCATCTGATTGGCCCTGAGAGTCTTCAGTGTGTAATAGATAAATAAATATGAAAATTAGTTTTACGGATACATACGTATAGACAGACACACTCAAAGTACTTTAGGTTCCGAAAGAACTTGTTACTATTTAAAATGCAGACACCTAATATACTATTATTTACATACAGTATATGGGTGAGTGGAGTCGGCCTCCACTCACCCATCTCCTTAGATTGTTCATAATATTTATCAGTTAAAGCTTTTCTTTTACCAACTACACGAAAAGGCTTGGCGCCTTCACAACCCTACTGTTAACTGCCAATATCAGTGGTGGCTGCGTTGCCCTTGAAATTAAGGTGCGATTATGTCGAGGTGCTGAGCAATTAAAAACAATTGACTAAGTAAATTGACCTTTTTTGATTTTGATGAGTTTGATTCGCGGCCTGCAATGTCAGAGTAGGACAAAGCTAACTGTCGAGCCTTACCTTGTTGTCCAAGGCCCCCGCGAATCACACCAACGCTAATTAGTCTCCCGCGTACTGCAAGAACACGGGCTCGCGTCCACGTTCGTAATTTGAGCAAACGGCCCACCACTGCCAGTGTAGAAGCCGGACGCGCCAACAAATTACGTTGAAACTGACGAAAGCTTGCTGGTTGTAGAGAGCAGGGCGAGTAAAGTGAGGTTTCGAAGTTACAAGACCACGAGAGGAAAGCACGACGTCACGAACAAGCTGCTGGATAAGCCTCTGCTGGACTGTCAGAGTGATTTAAAGATGTATGCTCATGCTCACATACGCAAACACACGGGTGAAGGATAGCACGTACCAAAGCTCCTGAAACATCGTTTTATTTAATTTTTGTTGCTGCCGTGCCGCCTTTTAGAGCTAAACAAGTATGGTGCTCTGCCTATCTGGGATGGGAACATGTAGTGCATACGAAATAGCTACCTGGTCATTTACCATTATCTGCTACAACGAACTGTGCAACAACGAATCTTTCAACGTGTGGCTTTTCTCTCATTTTTCTTAATGACTGCTGCGGAACAAAGCGTTTATCACTTTGTGCTGGATAACTGGTTAGCTCGGTAAACGGACTTCACACCATGCACATTTCGCTGAGGATGCTGACAGATGTGTTTGCACTGATGGATATCGCATTGCAATCGGTGCACAAGCCATAACTTTGTCGATGGAATCAAAATAAGTTATACTTACACATTTGCTCTGAAATACATGATTCTGTTTTTCTAACACTTATGCATAATTTAGTGTAGCAATTCAAGACCCAGCCAACATGAATGAAACCAGATTTTCATTTATTCAATATTCATGCAAGTAGCTGAAAAAAGAGGACTCAGCTAGCAGATGTTGCGTCATGCAGCTCGAGAAACATGTGGTGCACCTCAGTCACACGTCCACATTTTATTATTATCATCGTGTTTGTCGTATTACGCATCTCAATGCAATTTGAGCGGCCGTGAGACCTTGTATAATTCTAAATAAAGATGTTTTAAACAAAGTTGTAATCCAAAACCCAGTTAACGAAACTGTTCGATACACGAATGTACTTTACTGTAATAATCAGCACAGTATTGATGCATTCTTAGTTTCATTGCACATTACGCGAATCATAACCGAGCTATGTTTTTTGTTTATTGCAGACCAAAAAACAAACTAGAACCATGGCGTTCATTTCACAAGGTCGACTGTAGAATGACGTCGTCAATTGCCCGGAGTGGCAACGCTAGAAAAAAAGTGGTCAAAACGTCGGTCACCGTGCCCACTATGCTGCCGCCATGAACATCTATCTAGACAAAAAAAAGTGACTCCTGTTCAAGCGCTCAGAGTGCGAGCATGTGTTTGCCAGCGATGCGAGAACCTCTACGCACGTGCATCTGTGTGCGCGTGTGTGTGTTTGTGTGCTTGTGACTCGCTTTCTCCCCCACTGCGACGTTGGACAGCAGCGTACATTGGAAAAGTCACACTACACTCCGCGTTGCCATTCGCTCCCCCCCCTATCTTAGTTACAAGTACTGCCGTTATTATTTTCTTAAACGTGTCGCACTATTGTGAGACTCCACGTAGAACTTGCTCAGGTACTAGCAAAGTGGATATGATCCCTGTAATGAACTATATTTGCACGACATCTGTAATAAATATGTTGTATTAAGTGAATAACTTATGCAGTCTTTACTATCGCTGATTTGGAAGAAAGGCTCATTCTTACAGTTATCAAACTCCTCCCCGTCACGTCAACGTCATATCAAAATAGGTAAATAAAAGACGCACCCCGTACACCACGCTGCAGTGCACGAACAGGCAATGGCAACGGTCATGTCTAGGACCGCAAGTTTTTGTTGGCATGATGATGTCACCGACTGCGAAAACGCATTGATCCGAATTCGACGTACCAGCGTGTGAAACGTTAGTTTTCACAAAACACTGGATCCTTATTGGACTGAGAATATGATATTGATGCAGAATCTACGCAAGACATTGGAGTTGGCAGCTCCAGTTTGTGAAACGGCTCTATTTTATGGCTGGTTTGTTTGGTCAAATTTGAAAATTTGTACAGCATCATGGGCCACTCATATCGAAAACGAATATAAGACCTCTTTTCTACGTATCTAAACGACGCCGTGGCGTGGGCGTAACTGGACATTTGACGACAGCGTGATTGAGGACTATGTCTGCAGCACACAATAACGTTTTTATTATAGGGGCTGCAGTGGTCATGAAACACAACAAATATTCAAGCAGTGTTGAAGAGCGGAAGGCCTACGCTAAGTGTAAAAAAAGAGCTATGGTGTAGAAGCACCGTAAAAGTGTGATAACTAGCACAGAACATAGAGAGCCAAAATTTTTCAGTACTCGCCGATATTGTGCTCCAAAAAGCGCCTGTCGCAAGTACGAAAGTGAAAGTAGTTGGTCTTTTTTTCCTCCATTTCCATTTCCGAATTTCTACTTGTAACTGTCGGTTTGTTGACACTTTGTGTTTTAAATCCCTGGGGAAGTTGTAGCGTATCGAAGTACAAAAAACAGAAGAACTAACAGCTTGATCTACGTACTTTAAATGTTCAATGTTCTGCCGTGTGTGTATTAGCTTAAGCTAACTGGACGTTGCATAAATAATTGTTGGAAGAGCATAGGAACGATTTATGAAAGAAATAGGTTCTAATTTTGTTATGAATTGTAAAAGTTGTGCGTGCCAGTCTCGATTTCAGGCAGCGAGTGTGCTGGAACGCCATAGTGACAAGTTTCCATGCGAAATCGCGGAGGCGTATCCATCCGAAAATTCGGTGACGAATGAGTGATACAGCCTCTTGTGGCTTTGCATGAAAAAGAGATGACGCTTTTGGATATGCTTTAGCCCTTTTGTGATTATGCCTTCGTTTTTGTCAGACACTTCCCCAAAACTACGTCATGTTGCTCAAGTTTGCTTCTTGAACGATTTTACCCGTTTGTATACAAGAACATGGGTGCTTCGAAAAATAAATTCAGGTGGTAGGCAGTGCTTGTCTTGTCCTTCCTTGCCTTTTGTTCCTCGCCTTCAAAATGCTTTCCTTCCAGCAATTTTGGGCTTGCGCTGCAACCACTATTATAATTGAATTCAATTATAATAGCATGGCCTAAATAGCCATGCTTCTTCACTTTAAGCTGAGTAATTTGCAAGCATAGATTCCAAAATATTTCTATACCGCACCAAGCAATATCGTCACACAGGGGCAAATGCCAAAGAATGATTCTCAGAACAAAACTGAAGAAACAAGACGTGTGGAGTACAAAAAACTACAAGTGTTCATAAACAACAGCGTTGCCTAGTGTAGCACAACCACGTCATTTGTCTTTCCATCCTCATGCGATTATGTTTTCAGAAAGGAAATTTCGTCTAAAGTACGACATGCGCTTGCCACAGGACAAACGCTTGTCATCGTCCCTACTTCAGATAAAGCTGAATTTCGTTTGTTTTCTCAAGTGTAAATGAAAAAAGGTTGCTTCTATAAAATGTTATTAAAGATTTTCCCACCAATATGAACGCGTTCTTTATGATTTTCACCAAAAGGAGTACCGTATCTGACACTGCATGGACAAAAAGAGGTGAGTACTTACACCCATTCTTTCGTACACATAATCAGCATAAATAGACAGAGTGAGGACGAGGAAGCGATGTCAAAAAAGAAATGAATGCACAAAGAAGGTCGTTGGACGAAAATAAAGAGAAGACTGAACATACAAAATGCAGGTTGCCACTTCTAAAGAGCATTTCCAAATATTAGTAGATTTCTGAGATTTGTCGACATCAGCAACTACAGTGATTCACGTATAACCTGATGCGCTCATTTGGTAGACGGGAACAGGATAAGTACGCTTGCATATATTTACATGCAGGTTATTCAATATAGCTTGGAGCAGAATTAACTGTTAGTATTAGCGGTGAGACTGTGATAAGAAAAAAGGAGACATATTCGGTTACTTATGAAACTGTAAAAGAAAGAAGTTTACAACAACAATAAAAATAATATATTAACATCACGTTATTTATGCCTTTTCTAGACACCAAAAAAAGACTGTATTTTTCAAATGCAGCAATTGAGACCTCATGGTAACTAGAGCCACAGAGAGTGATTGACCCTTTACAAAAAACTGTTATAAGTAAAAGTAAAGTTGAAAGCAGCGGTTGTGCTGTTAAGGGCTTTATTTAGAACCAGGGCTTCGATGGAAGTGCCAAACATAACTGCAAGAGTATAAAATGCGTACCTTTGAGTCAAAGGAAGTTTCAGAGAAGAAAAAAAAGTGTAGCCCTAAAGTCATCACTCTTACATTTCGTAACCTGCTTGTCTTTATCATAAATGAGGTTGACTCTTACGCCACCCAATCGACATATTCCGGTAAGCTTTTTATTGGCCTACTTCAAAAAAAGTAAGACCCACAAGGAATTCATGGAAGTGCGAGACTCTATTGACACGCAAGACATTGGAATAACCATGAATGTTGCCTAAGCAATAAGTTATCTGGCCCACAGGCTCGAGTAAATATTCAGAAGATTATACCAAAACAAGTTTACACATCGAAGACGTGCTACAAGATATCATTTGAATGGGGCTGCAACAGACAACATGCAGTTTTCCCTTCCTTTGTGCAGCTCTTTGACTCACGTGTGTAACGCTGTACTTACGTGCGTTCATACAAACGCGCCGCTACGCGTTCCCCTCGCCGCAGGTGTTGGAGTGGTGTCAAATAGGCCACTCCACAGGTGCGCATTCACGCTCCCCTCACACGCTTCTTTCGCAGATGCGTGCTAACGTCACTTTCTCACACACCTGCAGCATGCTCGCCGCAGCAAGTGCAGCTGCAGGCTCTCCACTCACTCACAACACACTTTTCTCTCACTTCATCCTCTCCACCGCCCGCACTGTTTCACCGCACGTCGAGTATGAGCACCATTATGGCTCGTTTGCCTGCGATGAAACACACGAATCCTAATCCACCTCCCGTGTCTTTGAGTTTCAAACAAACATTTACTCGAGTAAACGCTACACCGAGTTTCACTTCTAACCGTTTTTTTCCAGCACCCGAGTCGACGCCCGTTTCAACATTGTCAATGCCGTTCTCACCGCTGCTGCTTCGCATACCATCGAAGTTATCTTCGGAGAGATGATCTATAATGTTCTTGCTTTTTTTACCTCAATGACGTGTGCTGTTGTGCTCGAGGCTGCGCCAATTTATTGCCTTCACACATACCTGCCACGTCAATTCGAGCCATGTGCTCACAATCAGACATCCTTTGAAATGGTGACAAGGACCAAAATAGGAATATTGCTGTCTTAATGAAGGATCCGGGCCTCACAACGTCGACATCAGCGATCGTTGGGAATGCGCACTCCTGCAAACTCCCCGATTCATGTGGGAGACTCCCGAATTTAGAGAAAACCTCCCCGCTTAAGGGGTGAGGTTGACGGCCCTGCATCTTCTGATAAACAATCGCAGCACTATCATGATAATAAAACAATAACAACAAAGAACAGCTGTTTCATAGTTTTGTGACCTAGATTAGTCACGTGCAAAGCACTCTTAATGTAATCTCTGCTGCAGTATTTTGTTGTGATACGAAAAAAGAGTGCAAGGATTAAGAAGGAGCTACTATCTGTCACGGGTCACAACTCGTCAGGTTTACAAATAAAGACACGAGCCCGCGCCAGATATTTGTCTTTACAATTACGATGGTTCACATCTCAGAATTCAACTGACAAATATTCAGTGCTAATCATAAAGTTGCTGTGGCTCAAGAAACAACAAATGAAAATATGCGAAACCTTTTCTTTTGTCGCGTACTATTTTTTATGTTTTATTTAAATAGAAACTTTGGATGAATTGAATACTGAGATAATTCCGTGAGATTCGTACCATGAAGCTTCATTGTATATTTTTATTGAAGAAGTTCTTAGATTGAACGTGGCTCAGTGGTAGATAAGACGCCGAGGACGCAATGTTTGCGAAAGGAGGTTTTTCACGCAATCGCATTCAAATTAATATTAGAGAGATTAGTTACGACGCCCATGTCACTGCATTTAAAAACGTGAAGTTATAGATGCTCTCCAATTACACCATAAATGCACTAAACTCGGAAAGGTGCAAGGGTTTCGTGCGCGAATATCCAGCTGAGGCATGCTTCTTAATTAAAATGTCTGACATGTGCATAAGACAGCTGATTTCGCTTTTTATGGTGGTCATTCGTCGAATAACGAGAGTAGGAAGTCAATGTGCAGGGATTTCTTATTGCGCCTGTTCTGTCCTCTCTTTTAGTTTTAATGAAACATATTCAGAAATCCGAAGCACCACTACCCACACACCTTATCGGTGTTACATACACGCGATGTATTAAGAGGCTCATTGAACCTTGGAGGCATTTCCTACTTTTTGTACGTAAGTAAAACAAATAGAGAACGACACAACTGACGGAACAACCAATGCAGACGTTTAGCGCTGCTCGTGGCGAACGGATTTCCGTTTCGGTTACTCATATCGAGCTTTCGCTGTTAAAAAGTCAGTGGAGGGCCACTTTGTGAATTCACCAAATAACGCGTCACGGCACCACGGAATGTTATTTATGCACAATCCACACACACTTAGTGTAATAAAAAAATTCCATTTATTTATTTAGTACCCAAACTGAGTGGCCCCGACCAGGTGTAAGGAAAATTTCTCAATTCAACAGCATACGCAGCCAAAGAAGGTTTGGTGGCAGACATAGTGGCACTCAAAATCACGTGAATCAGAAGCGTTAATATTCCGCCTCCTTTCTCTCTCTCTCACTATCTCTCAAACTTCCTTCGAGGCTGAGCCTGACACTCGGGATGATTAATGACCTTCTGATGACTCCATCTGCTTCCGCGCTGCTACCTCCTTCGTAATAGATAGATTGGAGCCAATGTGCTTCAACACAATGCATACGTTTCACTGCCTTCTACTTCAAAGTGAATATATTCGGTGTTATATAATTTGGACGGTAGCCTCGTTCGCCTTTCTATGGGCGTAGAATGGAAGCAACGCCTTGTATAGTCGTGACATGAGTACTTCCTCCTCGGTTTGAGCCAAACTTGGAAAGAGGGAGGTGAGGCGCTTTGGTGAACACCGCAATGAATGGAGTCTCTGTTCCTGGCAAAGCGAGTTGTTGTGAACGGAAAGATATTGAATGCACTGAGTTACGAACTGGCACGCTGGGCTTCTTTTATTCTGGTAACTACTCAGTGCGTGTGCTTGCCTCCGCCTATCATTAGACATATTTCGCGCAATAAATTCGCAAAGAATGGCCCGGGGATGCTATCCTTCACCTCGTGGAAATGTCTGCAAAGCCGAATCAGTTACCTGTCGGCAGCTGCAAACGAACACTTATCCTAATCCTCTGATATATCACCAAATATACCCTGATATCTATAGCTCCAACATCTGTAAGGGCTGTCAAACAGACTTAACTACGTAACAGACATGCTCTGGGAAAGCGAGGGTACGTATTAGTCCCGATGTTGTTTCGGCTAGGTGGGAAGCCACTCTGCGGAGCGCCAAGCTCGCCGACCGACTCTGGGCTGCCCAGCTGGCCCGTAAGGTGGCGGAGAGGCAAAGTTTTGACGTCCTGCCGTGGGAGACATGAGCTAGGGCCATTGGTCTGCCAGTCAATAATAAAACTTTTTCATATATCCATTTATTTTTCGCGCAATTGAATTTATCAAAGCGAAATATTAGGTTTCGACAAGTATGCAGCCTTCACCTCTAACGCTATTTTATATTTTCATGAAAGCCACCTTGTCATGTCAGGTGGTTAAGCTGTATTTAAATGAAGGGAAAATTTTGCGGTCCAGCTTTGATTGAGCTGCATGAAAGGCCGACACTGACGTTGTCTTCGTGAAACAATCTATTCTAGCTTAGACATGTCACCTGTCATCTGGTTTGTCAGGTTGTTCGTCCGTGTTTAAGAATGCAAGTTTCTGTTGAAGTTTACGCAGCAAAATATTCATCTGTTTTTTAACATAGCACGAACGCTATAAACATCAGTGTTAAATTCAGCTATCTGTTTTTGTTTGTTTTCTGACAGCACGTTAGTGCTGCGTACCAATCCACATATACGAAAATTCGGAAAACTGTGCCAAAGTAAAGAGTGTGCTAAGATAGAGGTCACGCACAATAACTGCAGACATAAACTTTGCCAAGTTTTATTAGTTACAAAGTTGCGCAGCCTTATGTTTTTCAGAGTTATGATTGTTTCCGAAAATTTTCTGATGTTCTACTCTTTATGATGTATAACTAATGTTTAACGATTTCTCTCCTCCTAACTAGGTGTAAGTGTTCGCTAACAAGTTTGCTTTATTTTGTGGGCTGCAAGTCGGCATTCAAGAATAAAGCTCAAGAAGATATTTAAAAAAAGCCATCGAAGAAAAATACTAATTAAGAACTCCTTCTGTTCTTGTCCTTTAAACTGCTTTTGCACAAATACCACGCATCACCGGAAAGAAAAAAGCGCTAATTTATTACCGTAATCTTTGTATTAATTTGTTACACACCATTAGAAGTTGGGAATGAGTATCAGAGTATTCTTTTTCCGTTTTCGATTTTTTTTCACATTAGAGCTTTCTGCGGAATTGAAAGTTCACTTAACAGTGCAAGTGTTTGAATAAAAACACATTCTTAACCATCTTTTTTGTCACGCTTGCTGATCACACATACCACGGTAATTCAGAAATATTAGACGCCTAAGCGCCCTAAAACGAAAGAAGTAAAGGCGATGCCTGACGATGTGCTCGCATAATCAATCACCTTGGTTTCCGTTATCTCCTTATAATAGCGTTAAACCAAAAAGAGCTTGGGGTTTCCTTCTCGTCTCACTTTTTTGTCATTTTTTGTTTCGTTTTGATGATCCGATGACTGTGCTCTTGTGCAATTATAATCATCATCAGCCTGAAATATACGAACTCTTACACTTGGCAGCATATTCTTTTAACGCTGCCAGTCTGGATAGGATATGACCTTTGCTATGTGTAGAGGAAGGAACACAACATGTTTCTTACATTCTGCTAAGCCATCGTGTTGCTTCTTAAGCATAAAGATGTTGAAGTATCTCTCAAAAACTGTCGTTTTGAGTCCTGGTCTTCTAAAATGGTTGGAATAGAAGACAATAGATGCCATTTTTTTAAACACCCACCTCAGTAGCGAACTTTGAAAATTACTTTCTGGAAAGAACTTCTGCATGCGGACGCGGTTGCAAAAGTGGGCTACCACGCACTCAATTTCAGCACTGGGCCTGCTCAATGGGTCTGCACATCCCTATTACTGTAGAATTAAGGTGACGCTCAGTTGAACAAGCTTTTTCACCATTTTGCGCTACGTTTGGCGAGGACGTAACACTACGGTGGTGACAAGAAATATTCCTCTGGTGCCGCACCAGTAGCACCAGAACAAAGAACGTGTTGCGTTTTCACAGCTGGAAAATAGGCAGAAGATCAACCAAAGTGTTCAGCATTCATCCTTTCCTATAATTAAGGAAAGACTATATTTCTGAACTTGTTATATTATTAAGTCTTCTGTCAAAGCGCTCGGTTCATATGAAAGGCAAAGTATTGGACAAAAAACAACAGTCATAACGGGTCTGTTTAGTAAAACTAGGATGCCTCGAAAATTTATGAGGCGTAATGATACGTGTAACTAAATAAACTCGAAATTGTTTCTTGAAAAGAGGGCAGAAATGCCTAGCGCATATATGAAAGGGAAGGTGAATAAGGAATAGTTTAGACAAAAATTTTTCTCTGTGCTTGGAACGAGGCTTCCTACAAGCCGAAGAGATTTTGCTTGTGTTAGCGGTGAGAAAACGTAAAATTTGAGAGATAATTGCACCCTTGCTTCAAACAAAACTGTACGTTTAAGAGGCCTTTGCTTCTCTCAGTAACTTTTGTGAAAGCCACGATTGTAATCTCCGTAAGTTTTGTAAGTGACAGCGCAATATCGCACAGAAACGTACAAAATAAGTATGTTGTATTTAATAGCTACTGTAGGAATTAAGCCTTTTTGTTGGCATTCAGCAAACGATGATCATCGAAGAATGTTCCAAAAAGCTTGTAGTGGTAGGTCACACTTTTTCTGCAGCACTAACTGCATTGAAATGTTTAACGTTCATGAATAACAGACCAACACTCTAACAAAAATGATCATACTGACCATATGGGGGTTGGAATCTCTGATTTATGGGAGCACATTCACATCACGTAAGAAACACAATAATATGTTGTGTTTAGTTTGCCTCACCTTAAAGCCATCTTTAAAGTAAATAAAAAATGTGGCGCACTCTTTGCTGGGTAAACAGCGTGGGACCGGCAGAAACACAAGGCACATTACACCTTGCAGCGTCACTGCATGCGACGCAGCAAGGTTTCACAAAGATTGAGAAATTCCGACAATGGTACATCAAACAAACAGTAGATACTTACTTAAAGAGTGGTTTGAGTGCACATTAACAGCGCACCAGGAACTTCACCGAGTGATTATGTTAAGGCGAATGACCAGGCTAGTATTTTTAGTTTATATGCGAAGCAGCTCCTTGACTAACCTGTGTAACTCTTTCCCTCCGACCACACCGTGCTACCCTGGCCACAGGTGCTGGGACGGTGCCAAGTAGGTCACGTCTTCCTTCGCAGTGCGTGCGCGTTGACGTTGCTCTCTCCTGAGCCTGCCGCCACTCGACGCGCGTCATCTTTCTCGCTTCACCCTCTCCATCACTAACAAAAAAACACAACCAGCCTCCCGTGTCTCTGAGTTTCAAACAAACGCTTACTAGAGTAAACGCTACACCGAGTTTCGCTTCAAACTGTTCTTTCAGCACCCGCGTCAACGCCCGTTTCAACCGGGTCGCCGCTGTGCACACCACCGCTGCTTCGTATTCAAACATGGTTACCTTCGGAGAGGTGGTCCATACTTTATTTGGCAATATGCTCGTATACTAACAATTAAGGCATTACACACCATGCATGTACGCCGTAAGAATGGCGTTGAATTGAACTCAGCTAGTGCTGTGAAAGCTGGTCTTATCAGTACAGGGAAGGCTGGCATATAGTGCTACACCGGAGCAATCCAAACGTAACCTTAGAGACATGCAAATAATATGATACCCATAATCTTTTCAACAGAGCACTACTAGCACGTATCATTCAGTGGTAAATCCTAACTGTTCCATCTTGAAATGACAATCGGTGTAAGGGCCGGCCCAGCCAAAAGCCAGTAGCTCCGTGGTGGAGGAAGTCGTGTATTGAAGTTGGGCTAGTTAATAACCAAGAAATTAGGACACAATCAATTCCTCAATATATAAAAAAGTGAGAACAACATGTAGTTTGTTGTTTTTTACCAGTGCTTTCACTGCCCTAGGAATTGCACCCTATTTAGATTGAAATCATACTGCCATTAAACCGCTAGGATTATCGCTGTTGAGGAGAATAGTCGATAATTGTAGACGCATTTACCTGAAAGGAGTACTTCATTTTTTTTCTGTGGTTCCTGAGGAGCGGGTAAAAATGGGAGAGAGCTGCATAATACAACCTACACTATGCCACTCTTTTCAACTCACACATGACATTGGATTCCCGGCAGCCATCCAGCCAAAAAAAAATTGCCCGCAGCTTCCCTCGGGGGAACACTGAGGAGGATGCGGAAATTGGTTAACGGGTGTTAAACTGCGACTTACTTGGGTCGATGGCTAAATTGGTTAACGTGGTTGTGAAATGGGGTGTTAAATGAGTGAACACGTACGGCACGTATGCGAAAGGGCGGTGTTTTATTTATTGCGACGAACTTTGAGAACGATGGCTCAGGGACGTCGATCATTCTGTTTGTGGATTCGTTGGCATTCATTTCACGGCGACTTCGGACATCGACGCGCCGTACAAACCAAGGGACGAGCGGCAACTGAGCGAGTGAGCGCCGACCTTGAGTATATATACAGCGCGACGGCGCATGCGCTGTCAGCTGTCGAATGTTCTCGAAGGAGAAGCGCGCGCGCGGCACAGATGGCGACGGCGCGACGGCGCATGCGCTGTCAGCTGTCGAATGTTCTCGAAGGAGAAGCGCGCGCGGCACAGATGGTGGGCGACGGCGCGACGGCGCATGCGCGCGCGTCAGCTGTCGAATGTTAGAGAAGCGGTGTGGAGGGCGCGGACGGCGCACTACAAGGCGCGAGTATAAGATGCTTCCGCATCTAAAAAGTCACAGCATATCCATGGATTGAATGATGATGAGTGGGGCGAAGTGTTGTCAGCCCGTCCGGGCTTCCGTCCGTTCGTTCGCTCTTGCTTTCGTTCGTCCGTGCGACCAACCTTGCGTCAATCCATGCATCCGTTCATCTGTCCATGAGTCTGTCTGTCAGTCCATCCATTCATCTGTCCATCCTTACGTCAACGCGTCCATCCATCTGTACGTCCGTCTGCTTGTCAGTATGTGCGTCCGTCCATGCGTCGGTCCATGTGTCCATCTCGTGAACACTCCAAGTACCGCCATCTCCCAGGTCGCAACCCCTGTGGTACATACCCGCTATAGAGCGGGCATGTGCCACCGGTGGCTGAGTACATACATACATACACACATACATACATACATACATACGTACGTACGTACGTACGTACATACATACACATACATACATACATACATACATACATACATACATACATACATACATACATACATACATACATACATACATACATACATACATACGAAGGAGCGACAGACCCACGCCTTAGGAAGCTTCGCCCCTAAAAAAGACAGTTTGAAAATCACTTTGATGGCTTGCCCTAATAAAAAAGGTGGAGTAATATTCCTGGTAAACAAGGCAAAAAAAGGAGATCTACTACATTAGCCACGAAGTTCTGAATTCTTGATGCACAAAAACCTTATGGCACTCCTTGGCGATTATTATGAAAAATATTGGCAGATTCCACGTATAGTGGGAATCAATTATATGCGAAGCACGAATGAGAAATGTTAATATGTCACTGTAAAGTCAGCGCAAAGTTAAGAGGTAGAGTTAAATGATGCGATACATGACCTCTGTGTCATGTATATTGTGTTTGGATGTGTCATTTACCTTGGTAATCTATTCACGTCACGTGATACCAAATTTAGTATATGTGGAGCTAGCGAAACGGCCGCGAGCACGCTATGAGCGTGGTATGTTGTCATGCTCTTACATGACATGCATGACTGAATTATCATGTTTGCACCAGACATATATTTCGTCATCTATTGACGTCACGCAATTACAAATTCGGTATATGTGAAGCTAGCGAAATGGCCGCGAGCGCACCCTGAAGGGCCCAATATACTCTAATGTAGCATTGACGCACTCGCACGCTGGGTGCAGCGGCGCTACGTTAGCAAAACGCGAGCACTCTCTAATCTGATGCCAGGCGGGACCAGCGTCCGTCGGCATGGCAGAACGGCAACTGGCGCGAAATGCGACATGCTGCATTTCGCGCCAATGCGTTACCCAAACAACACTGCGTCTCCCTCTTTCGGTGTTGGAGAGACGCCGGACACACTGAGTATTTGGCGAGTATTTGGCAGGGCCGGCGCCTGGTGTGGCAACGCCAGCGTGACGCGACGAAATGAACGCTGGTGAGCACGCGCACCGCGTCACGTTGAAATGTATTGGTGCCTTGACTGTGAAATGTAATCATGTTCTCACATGGCACGCATCTCATGATTATCATGTTTGCACCAGTCACATACTTTCGTCATTTATTGGCGCCCCGTATTACCATTTTTGGCATATGTGAAGCTAGCGAAAAAACTGGGAGCGCATCATCAGTGTGGCTTGTAGTTATGTTGTTACATCACACGCATGTCGTGGCTATTATGTTTGGATGTGCCGTTTACCCATCTCGTTCGTTCACGTCGTGTAATACCGAGTTAGTTAAATGTGAAGCTAGTGAAACCGCCGCGAGCGTATCATGAGCGTAGCATGTAGTCATGTAGTTACATGACGTGCATCTCATGTTTATCATGTTAGCACCAGTATCATACCGTCGTCATCCATTCGCGTCCCGTAATACCAAATTTGGTATGAGCGAAGCTAGCGAAGTGGGCGCCAGCGCATCATGAGCGTGGCATGTAGTCATGTTGTTACATGACACGCATGTCATAATTTTAATGTTCTGGTCTGTCCCTTGTGTTCACCATGCAATCATGGCATACCATACCAGTTTTGCAACATACGATCAGAACGAAACAACCACAAGAGCTGCAGGACCATGAAATGTAAATCATGACATTCATTACACAAGGGTAATGATTTTCACGTTACGACAAGTGGAATGTGTTCTTGATACAATCTTCTTATGTCATACCAAGTGTGGTATCAATACCATTATCTAAACGGCCAGGAGAACTAAAAGTCATAAGTGGCTAGATAGATAGATAGATAGATAGATAGATAGATAGATAGATAGATAGATAGATAGATAGATAGATAGATAGATAGATACGCTCAATGTCGCCGAAGTTCGCTAAGAAATGCTTCGCGTTTGAAAAACAGCCATATAATAAGTTCGCAAAGGTTATGGGTGTCGTGGGGATGTTATGGCGGCACGCCGTTGCCTTTTACTTACACATAGTGGAATTATATGTATCAATGATATTGCACAAATTACAAAGAGGCATTTGTTAAACCGTGTGGTTTTGTTGAGAAGTACAATAACATAAAACAGGTACATTTCTTGTGGGCGAATTTACATAAGAAAAATATTGGCTGTGTATGCAAATTATCGCCAGTGACAAACTCAAAACAGGACTATCTTTTATGGGATACCTATTTTAGATGCGAAGCAGCTCATTGACTTTCATGTGTAATGCCGTACGTACGTGCGTTCATAGAAACGCACCGCAACGCGTTTCCCTAACCTCTGGTGTTGAAGCATTGCCACGTAGGTCACGCCGCATCTGCGCGTTGACATCAAGCTCCGCCCACACGCTTTTAGATGCGGAAGCATCTTATACTCGCGCCTTGTAGTGCGCCGTCCGCGCCGTCCGCACCGCTTCTCGAACATTCGACAGCTGACGCGCGCGCATGCGCCGTCGCGCCATCGCCCACCATCTGTGCCGCGCGCGCTTCTCCTTCGAGAATATTCGACAGCTGACAGCGCATGCGCCGTCGCGCCGTCGCCATCTGTGCCGCGCGCGCGCTTCTCCTTCGAGAACATTCGACAGCTGACAGCGCATGCGCCGTCGCGCTGTATATATACTCAAGGTCGGCGCTCGCTCGCTCAGTTGCCGCTCGCCCGTTGGTTTGTACGGCGCGTCGACGTCCATGGTCGCGGTGAAATGAATTCCAACGAATCCACAAACACAATGATCGACGTCCCTTCGACCAGCGCCGCCCTTTCGCATACGTGTGTACGTGTTCACTCATTTAACACCCCCTCTTATAACCACGTTAACCAATTTAGCCATCGACCCAAGTAAGTCGCAATTTAACACCCCATTTCACAACCACGTTAACCAATTTAGCCATCGACCCAAGTAAGTCGCACTTTAACACCCCGTTAACCAATTATATGCTCCGCATCCTCCTCATTGTTCCCCCGAGGGAAGCTGCGGGCAATTTTTTCACATGTGTGTGTGCTGATGTCACTTTTAGGGGTGAAGCTTTTTAAGTGGCACCCGTTAGTCCCCCGTAGCCATTGTAGTATGTAACAAGCATAATATTTTGACAACCAAGGTGGTGCCGGTAAGAGATTTCTTCTATGCGTTGTTGAACAATAAAAAATGGTGCTCAATGGACATGACGATGGCTTCTAATGGAGAATGAGAGACAGAAGCATTCGGCTTTTTGTTAACGCGCACGCTGCGATCCCCATTAGCAGCCATTGGCATGTGCATTGAGCACAATCTGACAAGAAAGGGTTGCTACGTTATACTCGCTGGGTGTAACCTACTTAGTTTTAAAAAGGTTTAGCGACCGTTGAGCCGCAGTACCGTAAATACAATGATCTAGTATATATTATAAATGAACTCGAGGTGGTTAAAGGTGGAAAGTAGGTACGAAGCGCAAGCCGTAAGAAATAAAAGCCGAATTCTCCTGTCTCTCATTTCCCATTCGCAGCCATTGGCACGTACATTGAGTACTATCTGACAGAAAAAGGTTGCTACGTTATACTCGCTGGACGTAACCTTTTTGGTTTTAGAAAGGTTTAGCGAGCGTTGGGCCGCGGTGCCATGAATACAGTGAACTAGTATATACCATGAACACGAGGTTGTTAAAGGTGGGAAGTAGACCCAAAGCGCAAGCCGTAAGAAAGTGTGCGTGTGCCACCTCTCGTTTAGTCTTTGGAATATCCGCTGGATGGCGGTGCTTCTATATGGGGAATATATGATGAAAAAATGCGAGATGGTAGTACTTGGAGTGTTGAATAGATGGACAAACGGACACACAGACAGATGCGTGAATGGACGCATGAATGGACGCAGGGGCGGATGCATGTACGAACGCAGGGACGGACGCACGAACAGACGCACGCACGGACGGGCGGATGGACGCATGGACGGACGGAAGCAAGAACAGATGGACGGACGAATGTTTCGCCCCACTCTGCAACAATCACTCCGTGGATATGCTGCCATTTTTTTCCCTGACCCGCAGCACGCCCGCCGCAGCGCCCGCAGCTGCCAGCTCCTCCATTCACTCGCAGCAGACTTCTCACTCGCTTCACCCACTCCGCCGTCTGGAACGCTCGACCACACGTCGAGTGGAAAAACTCTTTTGTACAAATCATTTCTCTGTGATGAAACTGCCTTTACTCGAGTAAACGCCACGCCGAGTTTCGCTTGAAACTGTTCTTCTGGCATCCACTTCTATGGTCGTTTCAACCATTTCAATGCCGTGCCCACCCATGATGCTAGGCATCTTATGAGGATTCCCTTCGAATAGATAGCCCATAATTGTTTACACGGATGCCTCCGTCTGTAGAACTTGAATGTCATTCTCGAAGATCTTTGGTAAATGAAAGAAAATGATTGCACACCCGTGCTGCTTATTGTTATAAAAATTCAAGAGAAGGAAACGCCTCTGTAAGCAATGTTTTGTTAAAACAAGTTATCTCCGTCTGGATAGCTGGCAGGAACAGGACTTCTTCACGAAATAGTTCCTGCAGTGACAACCATTTTTTAAACAATGCTTGACCACTTTGAGCCTTCATTTTCAACGGAGCTTTTTATATTTTTTCTTGGCTCATGACCCTATAAGAAAAATTGCCATGGTGGATCCTGGAAAACATGGTGGGCGTAGTGGAAATAATAGTGGGCATGGTAGAAATTATGATGGATATGGTGGGACGTAGTGGAAAATATGGTGAATATGCCGGGACATACTGGTTGGTATGGTGTACAGATGACGGGTAAAGTGGAAATGATGGTGGAAAGCAGAGGCTAGATAAAGGGCAATAATGGGACACTCTGCCCAACATTGTGATATTGCTGGGAAGCCCTAAGCATATGGTGGGTGGTGCTTATTATGGTGGGCCACATTGTGTACCAAGCTGAGAAACTCTTCCCACCATGGAAATAATGCTGGGAAGCACTAAGCAGATGATGGGTGCTGCTTGTTATGGTGGGCCACATGGTGTACCAAGCTGAGAAGCTCTGCCCACCATTGCAATAATGCTGCGAAGCAGTGAGCAGATGATGGGTGGGCTTATAATGGCGGGCAATTTATATAGTGTACCAAGCTGGGATTTGTAGACTACATGTTCTACCACCATGATTTTCACCAAAGTTTAGGCCTACCGACCGAGCCCGTACAATTGTGCTATCCGTGCTTCCGGGTTTCAGAATACAAAATTTAGACGATTAGAATGACAATAAAGCAAAGCTATGGCATCACTTAACCTAAATGAAGCATTTTTCATTGTGTATGGTGTCTGCTCAAGAAACAAAAACATCGATGCGACGCGATTCAAGCACTCCCAGAGAACGTACTTCTGTGCTCATTGACAGCCGCCGTTCGCACTCGCCGGCACTTCTCTAGCTTTTGTGCGAGAACTCAGACGTGGCAATTCGTATGCTTGGGGAACCAATATGATAGCGTAATGTTTCCGGCACACTGCATTCGTTTTGGCCAAGGTGTTATTTAGTGTTTGCTTTAGCGAAAGAGCTACAGCTATGCGCTGGCACGACCGCCCTCTACATTGTGCGAATAGCATCCCAATACTCAATCAAATAAATTAGGCGGGCGTATCTATGGAATGAGCCTAAAGCGTCATAAAGCGTGAGCAGATGTCGCCTTTTAGAACGAGCGCGAAGCGGATATTAAATTTGGCAGACCCCGCCGGTAAACTATTGCTGCTCCCCAATCCACTTGGTTTTTTTCTTGCAGTTGTGAATTGTAAAAAAATAGCACTGGTGCCATTAACACAGTGGCAATCGTTACAGGCAGCAGTTGCTTGTGTTTATTAAATGTGCAACTTTTAGTAGCAGGTGCAGATCTCGTCTATGTTGTGCACACAACAAACATAACTGAAGTTGAACTGTAATTTTGTATGACAACTAACTATTTACCACACAACCAACCCCATGTTGGTATGGCGCAGTGGTTAGTGTGTCCGGATGGGAATCTGTAGGTTGCATGTTCGATCCTCCATGACACGTTGTTTTAGATGCGGAAGCATCTTATACTCGCGGCTTGTAGTGCGCCGTCCGCGCCGTCCGCACCGCTTCTCGAACATTCGACAGCTGACGCGCGCGCATGCGCCGTCGCGCCGTCGCCCACCATCTGTGCCGCGCGCGCTTCTCCTTCGATAACATTCGACAGCTGACAGCGCATGCGCCGTCACGCCGTCACCATCTGTGCCGCGCGCGCGCTTCTCCTTCGAGAACATTCGACAGCTGACAGCGCATGCGCCGTCGCGCTGTATATATACTCAAGGTCGGTGCACGCTCGCTCAGTTGCCGCTCGTCGGTTGGTTTGTACGGCGCGTCGACGTCCAAGGTCGCGGTGAAATGAATTCCAACGAATCCACAAACACAATTATCGACGTCCCTTCGACCAGCGCCGCCCCTTCGCATACGTGTGTACGTGTTCACTCATTTAACACCCCCTCCTACAACCACGTTAACCAATTTAGCCATCGACCCAAGTAAGTCGCAATTTAACACCCCATTTCACAACCACGTTAACCAATGTAGCCATCGACCCAAGTAAGTCGCACTTTAACACCCCGTTAACCAATTATATGCTCCGCATCCTCCTCAGTGTTCCCCCGAGGAAAGCTGCGGGCAATTTTTTTTTACGGAACGGGTGTTTTTTCTATACTGTTTTTATAGAATTATTTTTTTATTTTTGTGACAGCTCGTCACGGTGATTCTGACGCCATTTCGCGCTCAAGCGTTGCCGACTCTTCAGCAGCCACCATATCCACCATGCGCCATGGTGGGCGTAGCCCACCATTCACCCACTACATTAATCCACTATATTGGTAGGTGATGGTTTCCACCATGCCCAGCATTCGTTTTTTTCCGATAGGGGAATTGGGCATCGTGCATATGAATTACCCTCCCCCCCCCCCTTTGTAACAGATGCATATTGCCTGATGATGGATGAGTGTACCACATAATATTCTTCACCCAGCAACGCGGAGTGACGGTGTTTCCTGCGCAGATGTATACTCTGTTTCAAAAGTTCTCTTCAGCACTGTGGAGGCTACAGAGCCCCTCAGCCAATAGGAAGGTTGATTAGCCTCTGCACATGTATTCATCCGCACCATGACGTCTGCTCACCATCTTCACGGCGTCTGCTCACGAAATTGTCTCTCAAGACTCATTAGAGATAAGGCTGGTTTATTAACTTAAAAATAGAGTAAAACTTCGAAACACGCAGTCACACTAGGAGCTTGAAGCGTGGATATCTTGCTCTGCTCGAGATCAGTAGACGCTCATGCCGGCGGATAATTTCGCTTTGTGGCTGTTTCTCTCCGACTCCTTTTGTGGCTCTCATATAACTTCTTTTCCGTCGAAGCGTTCATTGTTTACATCGAAAGACGATTCGACGTGCATGAAACTCTTTGTCCTGTAGGATATTCGTGGAGATGTGTTGTTCTTGATCTGGTGACGCAGCCCAAGCATTGCTTCGGCACGTTAGTCTTAGCATGCGCGGAAAAAGTACCCGATGTTTTATGCTCAGAGTAAGATAATACAAATCGATGGTGGATTTCATCAATCATTTGCTGCTGTCAGTGCAGTGGGCGTGTACCAAGAGAAAGTTCTGATCGAAGCGGGTTGCCGCTTCTGCATGGGTGCTGCTATGTTGTTTTGTAAACACAGTTACCCGTGGGAAGTGACAAAAATAAATGAAATAAATGCGAAGAACAAGCGTATCACGTATTGATGTGTCGTAAAACACACCAAACGCTAATTTTCACCCAAGCTGGTCAAATTTAAGGCACCTACATATTAGGAACTTTGTTTTGGTGCGCAAGTGTGTCTGTTTCTTATACTCCGTAGCTTTGTTAGTGCGAAACCAAAGTTGTAAACCAGAGTATAGTTAAGTAGCTGCTCAACCACATTTCTCACATGCAGTGACGCCACCGCAGTACTTGAAAACAAGTGTGTTTTAGTCTCTTTCATGGGTTCTCTCCATCTCTACTTCTTCCACCCACTTCCTGAGCTAAAGGCCATCTGTGTTTCGGCAACAACGCTTACTATTTCACTTTGTCTTTATTGCTCGCACCACCGCCATCACTCGCAGTGAAAGGAAAGAAGCGGTTGTGTTCGCTACACAAGCCAGTCACTGCTTGACGGCCTCACGTGTACTGACCATTCACCCAGCTCTTTTCCGAAGCTGCTCTGGGGCGATAACAAGGTGCAGCACTTCCGGGCTGTTAAGCCTAGGCTGCGGAACGTGCCACGAAAATGGCTGTTGTCTAGCCCTACTCTTCCCTTTCGCTTTAGTGCCTTGACGCTTGCCGGGATAGTACCAGGGTTGTATTGTCGGCAATAACGACAGAGCTGTAATTAAAGGAGTGCTCCAGGACTGAAGTAATGATACGCCTGAGTTCAAACACTTTCGTGTTGTTTCGTTCGATTTTTTTTTCTCTTTTGTGTGCAAGTGAGACGGTAGAAAGGTGCGAGAATGCCAAATTCTACGAGTAAGCGACCCCGAAGGTTGCCCGACAACTGCAAAAATAGCGCGCTTTTAAGGAGCCTCATGTTCCTTACGCATTGAGTGAGATTGGTTAGTGGATGATCATTATCACACTAGTACCTTCGTTGTGCTCAATTGTTGAAAGCCTACATAATTTACCAAGGCTGTTCAGTTAGCGTGCACCAGTGATGGAGATAGTAAACGACCGAGCAAGGGAAAAGCTGGTGTATATTTTGCACAATTTCATTACATTACCTCAAAGCAAATCTCACTCACACACACACACACACACACACACCCACACACACACACACACACACACACACACACACACACTTCCCGCAGGCTTGGAGAATAGGAAAAGTAATATTCATACCAAAGCCAGGTCGTCCGCTCAATTCACCTAAGGCATATAGACCAATAGTAATGAACTCTGTCTTCAGTAAAGTATTTGAAAGACTCCTAAATGTCATCTGTATTATTTCCTGCACAATAATAATCTCCTTCACAATATACACTACGGTTTTACGCATAATAAAAGTGCTACTTTAGCACTGTACACACTCCGAAGCAAATTAGCTGTGTACAAGGCATCCAAACTTCCTACCATACTCATATCTTTTGATTTTGTAGGAGCATTTGGTAGCGTTTGGCATCCTGCAGTCTTAAACGTTTTACGTAAGCACAGGAGTCCACAAAACTTGTACTGCATACTCAAATCCTTTTTATCGAACCGCACTGTAACATTTTCAACCAACGTCGCACAAGAGACAGTTCGTACAACCATTGGCAGCCCGCAGGGATCTCCTCTCAGTCCGCCACTGTGGAACATATTAACACAGCTTTTTCAATCTTCCCGTGCCACCCGGCGTACACATACAGGCGTACGCGGACGCTACCATCATTGTCATTACAGATACGTAAAGACTCCGGTAACAAGCAAAGGCTGAGCATGTCCTGGCTTTAGTATCCGGGTGGGCACGAGAACAAAAAGTTACGGTAAGCCCAAGAAGTCCTTTTTCGTGTTCTTTAACAACGGACACATGGGTACATCAAAACGCCGCCCGTCAATTCATATCGATGGCGTTTTTCTTAAACACGAAAAAATTAGGAGTCTAGGCGTATTATTTCACGCCTGTTCAAATTTTCATGCCCACATTGATTACCTTAAAGGAAAAGCTAAAGTGTCTACGTCCCGCCTACTCGCAATTGTTAAATCGCACCGTTCACTAAACAGTACACTTATTAGACGACTCTATCGTCAAGTGATACTGCCCCCTATCACAAGTCTCCAGTATGGTGGCCTATGTTCCCATCGAAATTCATCAGGGCGCATGTTTTATCAGTTCCGCGAACCATCTTAATTTCTTTAATAGATGCATTTACACCACACGTACGTCATCCCTACAGATTTTCGCTAACGCGCCTCCATTACCATTAGAGTTAGACAGACTATATGCAAAAGTTTCCTTATTCATACTCCGGAACGTAATTACTGTAGTGTAAAAAGATTCAAACTGGCTGACATACTATATCCATGCAGTCCGTGGGCTCATCACCCCAGTAAAAAAATATCAATTTAGTTTCACTTGACTCTCACCATCACAACAAGCGGTTATTTAAGAAGAAAGCCATTCACGTATACACTGAAAGCTCATACACGTCATACGCGACGGAAGTGGCATAAATTGCTTTGACAAAAGATGAAAAAAATCACAACTGTCAAAAAACTTCAGAATCACAACGATTCAAGCGCATACGACACGGAATTATTTGCATTCCAAGAAGCACTCCATTTCGTTTTTACAAACAACTTTAACACGCCGGCCCACATTTACACAGACCGTTTCTGATCGCTTCTAATAAAACTTTCAAGTCTGACTGATAGCGATGAAAGAATTTGAAACATCAAGCTGCTTCTTAACCGTATAGTTTCGTCAGGCAAAACTATAAAGCTGTATCATGTACCTGGTCATATGGCGATTTTGGAAAAAAAAACTATCTGACGCAGCAGCTGCATCAGGAGGGAGATCAGGCTTCGTAATTTACGCAAAATTATCAATTCCGGTCAATACGGACTCCGTTTCATAAAATTTTGAATTCTTATTGGCACACTCATTGGCAGACTGAGGGACCTGAGACAACGCTCCTTCATTGAATCACAAGTCCGTATAAATTTTCTCAATGGCTCTCCCCTCCTAAAAGCTTATCGCACATATTGTCTGGTCACGGACACTTCCAGTATTATCTTTGTCGATTTAATATACCTGCATCGAACAGGTGTATGTGTGGTGCACCTTGCTTGAGAGAACAACACTACTTTAATGAATTCCCAAACACGCAACACATTGTGACCCATTTACCTGTGCACAACAGTGATACAACACTACCTGCGCTATATTATGACCTATTGACCAATAAAAAATCTCGTGCATATCTACTTCAGTTAGTGACTGTCATGCGCAACTCTGTTTCTATCACATCCACATGACACGCATTAGCTACCAACATTTCACCAGGACGTCGCTTCATACTCCGAATTACCTCCCTTACTATCGTAGTCTATCATAGCTTTTGCGTAAATGCTCTCGACTAGAGCCGCAGTTATGCCAACAAAGGAGATGGAAAACCTCTGCGAGTGATAACAATAGCATCCCTGCTCCATTTTGCTTAAGTACACGAACCATAGCGTCTGTAACGCTTGCGCAAGTACCCATATGTGACCCCCCCCCCCTTTATATTTCAAAACCTTGTCATTATTTCAATTGGCGCCTCGTCTAAGTTCGCAGCGGCAAACAGGCTGCTCAAGGTTTCACATTGCACTGCTGGTTGGAACGACACCCCGACGTGCCTGGCTACACTACTCCTGATGAAGAAATGGGCTCCGACATCAGAGAGGCCACTGCTATCATCCTCGTTAACGAAGACTGGCTCGCATTCCACTTCGTCATCTTGTTTTGACTTTCCGCATTCAACAACAACGCATTTTAAATAAACATGCAGACACACACACACACACAAACACGTTGATATTCTCCCTGGGATGATACCGTCGTTCCAGTGCATCAACCCTGTTTCCCCTTTCATGTAGCCGCTACTGCTGATCAGAGCACGCCGCATCCCAAACGTGTCCTTATGACGTTCTATTGTTCTTTCCGGTGATAAGATTGAAATAGTAAAAAATTTTGTTGTCCCATTGCTTTCGTTACACGTTCGTTTCCGCCTCGGTATTATCAGCAATACGTACTGGGGCATTGTGATGTGTGGTGCGCGTTTAAAGTGCGCGCCTTCGAAAGTGCGCGTCACGAAAAAAAAAAGAAAAAAAAAAAAGAGAAATACCAGAGTGCACGTGCGGTGCTGCTTAAACAAGAACAACGACGACGCCGAGGACCGGTACACGTGAGAGCGTGGAGCGCAAGCATCCAAGACCATAAAGCAAACAAGGGCCAATGGCTGATCACCACGGAGTTTTGAAAGGCCAATCGGGACGAGACAAGTGTGCCCCAGAGGAAGCCAATCCTGAAGGGCAAGAGAGCGAGTAGTTCGAGGCAGGCAGTGCAAGCGGAAGGTCGTCACCGGACCGGGCGCTGAAGATGAGCCGTTGGGTTCCGGACCCGAGCCTACAGGACTTCAACCGGCCGGGGCCTCCTGCTGTCGGGTTCCCGCTCCAAAGGACCGTGGCCATCCTGTGGGTGAGACTGCACCGATACTCTTGCGCTACTCTCATCACTCAGCCCCTTTCGAGCGTTAGGTTTAGTTACTGACTTTGAACGTTCTTGTTGGGTGTTTACAGATGTGTTTCGTCATGTCCAGTCAACTGTTTATTAAGTGTTTTGTTTTGTGAGGAATTTTCGCCTTTTTTTTACTTTTCAATTAAACTTTTTGTGTGTTTCTTGGAAACCGAACGGCTTTGTCCTTATTAACAAAACTCTCTGAGGCTCAGCCCAGGAGGAAAACAATCCAACAAACAAGAACCTGCATCACAAACTGGCGTCCGCGACAGGACAAAGTCGTTTGTTTTTCCAGTAGATTTTTTTTTGACGCGGTTAACACGATGACGAACACGTGGGAGTTAATTGAGTTGGCGGATAAAATGGGACTGACGGGAGCGGAGTTTAGAGTATGGTACGAGGAGCGGATGGAGAGGGAGCGTGAGCAACGGGCTGCAGAACGAAAGGCGGCGAAGGAAAAGCTTGAATTGGTGCTTAGAGCTAAGAAGGAGGAGCTAGAGCGCGTAACGCGTGAAAATAAAGTGTTGCTAGAGCGTCAGACACGCATACTGAAGCAGCAGCTCCAATTAGAGAGGGTGGATTTCGAGCGGCGACTCGAGCTTGCGATGGCGAAAAGGGGGCAGCTGGCGATGCCGAAGGTCGAGCAAGCGGTGAATGTTTGCTCCGATAGCAGCGTTTGCTGGAGGGAAGTCGATTCCTGCAAGGTTGGCCTCGAGCCTCGCGACAGCCTTACTTCGGAGCGAGAAGCTCAGATAGAGGAAGGCAGAGAGGTGGACAGCCAAGAAGGCAGGAGTCATGAGGAGCTTGTTGAAGCGACGGAAAGCTTCTCTGGCTGGGAACATATTACTTCCGTTAGCTGCTTGGGGACCTCTGAGAGGCCAAGCACCTATGAAGAAGAGCGCCTGGATATGGGCGACCTAGAAGCTGTGAAAAATGTTGTGGAGCAAAGCTTCGATAGCAGGGAACAAAGAAGTTCCATTCAGAATGAGGTGTGTATCAGAACGTCTCAAAGGCCGAGCACATTTCAGGAAGAGGTAGGGCTACCTCTCAATAGCTCCATGGAAGGAGCGCTAGAACGTCATTGGGATGATGGCAGCGAATGCCATGAAGGCTCTGATATAGTGGCCACTGATTGTTTTGTACCGACAGAGGGTAGCAGCAGGCACCATGTCGATGGTCCTAGACCATACGTATATCTCGCTCAGAGAGAGAGGGGATTCTAGTTCACAGGATAGCGTAACTGCTATTTGTCCGAGAAAACACGATGGGAGTGCTGAAGCACTCTTCAAAATAAACAGTATCGAATCGGAGGTGGGCTCGATAGTAGGTATGGAGAATGCCAGACAGGGTCTTGAACCTGAGAACGTGATTGGTTTTGAACCTATAATTAAGTCCACTCAAGATGAGCGGTATAATGACCGAGCACAAGGGCATTCCTTCTCAAGAATCCAGGAACCTCACACGCTTGTCGGAGCGTTTGGGCTTGCTGAGGGCACACCGAGCTTGTGTTCATTAGATGGTGAACTAAAAGAAAGCATTTGTGTGAGAGATTGTGGCATTTGGACATTCGTGTCTCAGTGCGTTTCGTGTCGACGCCGACGGCTCGAGACCGCGCCCTGTTCCTCTGTGACCGGTAAGCGTTCATGTGGCCGGCGGGGGCGCAGACACGCGTTTCAGCGAACGTGCATAAAAGCATGTTTGCCACAGTTACTTTCGAAACGTGCGAGAAGGGCAGTGCGTCTGGTTTGGGACGCAATAACCTGAGTGTAGAGTGAGAAAACCGGTAGCTCTTTCTGGACTTCGACTTTTAGATGCGGACACAAGTAGCTTTGTCCATAGTCGATTTTGTAGTAAAAAGGTTTATTCTGTGTTTCAGAACTTTTAAATGCAATTGGGTGAATCTAAAGTTTACGTGTGGACATTTGGACGATGTAGCGAACTGTAGCCCGGTGATGTGTTGAACTGCGTGGTGCAAATATGTGGTTTAATTGTGACGTAGTGCAGAACGCGCACTCATCGACAGTTTTTTTTTTTTCTAAAAAAAAAAAAAACTTGAATAAAAGGGGGGCGTATGTGATGTGTGGTGCGCGTTTAAAGTGCGCGCCTTCGAAAAGTGCGCGTCACGAAAAAAAAAAGAAAAAAAAAAGGAGAAATACCAGAGTGCACGTGCGGTGCTGCTTAAACAAGAACAACGACGACGCCGAGGACCGGTACACGTGAGAGCGTGGAGCGCAAGCATCCAAGACCATAAAGCAAACAAGGGCCAATGGCTGATCACCACGGAGTTTTGAAAGGCCAATCGGGACGAGACAAGTGTGCCCCAGAGGAAGCCAATCCTGAAGGGCAAGAGAGCGAGTAGTTCGAGGCAGGCAGTGCAAGCGGAAGGTCGTCACCGGACCGGGCGCTGAAGATGAGCCGTTGGGTTCCGGACCCGAGCCTACAGGACTTCAACCGGCCGGGGCCTCCTGCTGTCGGGTTCCCGCTCCAAAGGACCGTGGCCATCCGGTCCTGAACTCCTTTCCAGGGCCTGCGGACTTGGTTCCGGCAGGCGAGCTACAGCCGTCGGGCTCCGGGCCCGAGCTGTGCGCCCAGCTGCTTGACTAGGTCGACCCTAGTTCCCTGACGCGTCGCCACCAGCCTGCGTTCTCCCGTCTCCGACGTGTACACGCTCCTCAAGCCGAAACCATCACGATTTGGTAGGGCTTTCCGACGTGTCGCCAGCAGCCAGCGTTCCCTCGTCCTCGTCCAGCCCACGCACTGACGCCGGAGTCACGGCGTTCCGGTTTCTCATCACCGCCGAAAACCAACTTGTGGGTGAGACTGCACCGATACTCTTGCGCTACTCTCATCACTCAGCCCCTTTCGAGCGTTAGGTTTAGTTACTGACTTTGAACGTTCTTGTTGGGTGTTTACAGATGTGTTTCGTCATGTCCAGTCAACTGTTTATTAAGTGTTTTGTTTTGTGAGGAATTTTCGCCTTTTTTTACTTTTCAATTAAACTTTTTGTGTGTTTCTTGGAAACCGAACGGCTTTGTCCTTATTAACAAAACTCTCTGAGGCTCAGCCCAGGAGGAAAACAAATCAGCAACAAGAACCTTGCATCACAGGCATCCATAAAAGGCAAGATTTTGTATTTTCTGTTACATTCTAAAATTTAAAAGTGGGTTAAGGCTGTTTAGTGCCTCGTAGAAAGCCTCCATATTTGCTCGTCTCAGGGTAACAAAAGCGTCATCTATATACCTACAGAACACTACATCTTCAACTGAAAATGTAATGAGTCCAGCACACTTTTTTCTGACGTGTTCAATAACCAAGTTTCCCAGCGCTACCGAAACGGGACTCCACTTAGTCCACCCGGTAACGTAGTAGTAAATTGTCTTGGCAAAACTAAACTAATTTGCATCAAGTTAAACTACAGCAAAATTACAATTTTCTTCACTACCATGGACAGACGGCTTTCTAAATTCCTTTCTTGTTTCAAATGAGCTTTGCCAACGTGGTTAGTACACTAGAAGAGTGCCAATACTTGAGGTCACTTATTAACGTCCCACAGAAGCGCGCACAAAAAGGAACAAGGAGCGCATAAAGAATGGAAAGAGAAAAGAGGATGTCTATTGCGTCTATTTCTTACTTTCAAGGTATATGCATTTCTGTTTTGAAAGCCTTGCGTCTGCTTGGCATAAATATTGTTTCAAGCCCCAGTACACCTTGGAAAGGTGTTCCACTAGCCAAAAGACCGCATATTTTCGAATTATAATTGCGGGGTCATTTACAAAGTACCATTCTGTGGCTCCAACGCTCCTTAGATTGACGGAAGAGCTGTGGAAAGATCGACGAATCTCAACACGCAGGAGACGCCACTAAAGCCTTACACACAAGAGGTAAAGCTGGTTGAATATTGCTTGGCAACAGGTCACATCTTCGGCTTTTGCAATGCGACGAAGCTGGCTTGGAAACAAAGGGGACGTGAAAAAAATTCACGCATCTCTATGAAGTGAGTGATTCAGTTGTGTGAACATAAGTGCTAAAGTCTACAATGTATACGTGGAAGTCACAGGCTAATGTCAACGACAGACAGATAGACGGACGAACGGATGCAAGGATAAACGGAGGAACAGTCGAACGGACGCGTGGACAAATGATTTGACAGGTGGACGGATGCACGCATGGATGGACAGACACACCAACACACGGAAGAACGAACAGAGGGGTGGTGCGCGTGATAATTTATTGTGTTATCTAGTACTTTACTAATATAAACATTAAATGGGTTTTCACACATTGTTGTTCGTGTTTGTTTGTGCAGGTGGTAAGTTTCTGTTTCATTTTTTTGTAGCGTGAGGAATACCAGACAAGGTTCCGCTTGGATGCTTGGATCTCCACTTCGTATCTCCAATGCATCTTCGCATCTCCAAATCCAAGCATATCCAAGAAGTGAAATATGACGAGTATGCGAACCTAGCACTGAGGTCCACAGTGTTTATGTTGCAGTCAGTGACTATAGTGTTAACGATGGACGCTTGGATGGACGAGTGATGGTGGAGGTTTTTTTTTACAGCTGCGTAGCAGATATTGTAATACGAGTGAGAACGCGCGTACATCGCTGCACGAGGCTAGCTCCCAAAAAACTGCGCTCTTATTAAAAAATGGCCCCGTATCTGCATGTTACACTACAAATGTCATCGAAAGACGTCTTGCGTCTGGAGAGAGTGAACGAAACGTTAATTTCATGTTCTGTGCAAGAAAATTGGGGAACGGTATTCAGGAGGCGCTGCGTTAGAGTGCCTCGAGCGTGCAGTGGAGGTGAACGAGCGCATCACGTCACGTCACACGAGAAACATGAGCCCCATCTGGCAGTTATCTTGAAAAACGAAGCGCGTGCGCGCGGCATGCGCACCTGTCTCCGAGGTGATAAGGTGTAGAACGCAAGGCGGCAGGGTAGGTGCCAAGCCACCACCGTGTCGTCTTAGCAAAGAGTTGGAAACACTTGCCTTTCGTGCAAGCATTGCATGGTCAGTGCAACGTGATAAACGCTACGGTCCTTAAAATTGCTTATGTATGCCTTGTCTAGTAAAATATATACATACAAATTATTGACGTGTTGTTATGGTGCCTCAGATATGCACAACATTCGTTTTTAGTTGACGATTGCACAAGTATGAACACTGAACCATGAGCAATATTGGTGGGCGCTGCAAAAGGGGTCGGCCATTTGGGGTATCGGCTGGTCACTCTGGTGCCTCTCGGGGTTTCGCTAAAGGTGGAGAAACACACAAATATACAGACAGAGAGAGACTAAATTTTTTGCGTCGAAGGTCCCCAAGAAATACTATCATCTTTAATAAAGTTGTTTACTCCACTACATTCTGAAATAGGAGTTCATCCATCCGGGCAAGCCGGCTTGGAACAACAGCCGTGGCATCGAACCGGTGCTGCAGCATTAATTAGGACGTGTATAACTAGCCATGAAATGAGTGCCTTCCGCTCATTTGGTGGTACGTACTGTACTTAGAATGCCACCCGCATAGGTGGCAAAACTGCTCTGTAATTTTGTTATATTCTTTTCATTGTGTTAATTTGGAGTAAATAATTTAGAATCACGTTTTAATATCCACATGTTTTTGTTTTCTTGCGAAGCTAACGCTGCGTTATCACCTCATTGCCTTTCATGCATACAAAATATTACCCGTGCCTGCGTAGCAAGTGTAAATGCATCAGCTTACGTGCAATTAAACGCGCACCGAATAGAGCAACATTGATCAGTTTTGCACCTTAAATATATGGCATGTTTTTTTCTGTACACTTCTTTTTTTTCGAGCATTGCTTACTGTGTGGTTCGCTGCGAGTGCTACCACCAGTTCTTCCGCTTTGTTTCTATATACGAGGCAATTACAAGGCAAAAAAGCACTTGCATTGGTGTTTTGAAAGCGCTGCCGGGAGACAGTCGCATGGAGACTTCAATTATAGCCCTTTTCCCAATCGGAATTGAGTGACTCCCTTCCTTCGGCCCAGCCTCTTTGTTGATTTACGTATTTCCAGACTGTCTTATCTCAGTCGACCATAAAGCGCCCTCAGAACTTCCTACCTACCTCCCCCATTTTGACTGTTGGACTGCTCTTCAGTTATGATTTCTTTTATTTTCTCCTCTACGCCTTTTTATCGAATATAGGACGCACTCTCGTTTCCCGAAACATTCTTCGGTGCCTCTCGTGGTTTTATAGATCCTCTTTCAATGATTTTGCAGCTTGTATTTTATTTCTGATGACCAAAAAAAGAAGAACATAGCAGGCATGAAATGAAATGACGTACCGTTTCCAAGATAGCTCGCAGGAAAAGGTGCGCACTACTTTAGCGTTTATTGATTCGGCAATCCTACACCCCAGAAGTTTTTGCGGGGACGCGCGCTCTACTCTCTTTTAATCATTGTGTTTTTTTTTCTTTGTTCGTTTTTTGTTGATCGGAAGCCTAGTAACCAGGTTGCCCGTACGTCCGCGATCGAGACCTTTTGCTGTTAGAAATATCCCGCCTCTGTCATGAAAAACAGAAGTGCGAGGAAGCATACATTTTAAGAAAGGTACACTTTTTCAACCGTCATATTTTAAAAACTCGATAGTGGATTAATGGGTGTTCGCTCAAGTGTGGTAAATTTGTTGTGTCAACTTACAGCATGCTTCTGCGTTCTGCTTGTGGCAGGACGGGTTCTGTTTTTCTCAAGAATGCATTATATAACCAGTGTGCTGAAGAACGCGCAACTGAACTGTTAACCGAAAAAGCTATCGCATAAAGAAATAGTGAATGATATTGGAGAATTGATGCTAATGTGGGCACCGTATTAGGCGAGGCGTGTTTTAGTAGACTCCCTTTTTCAGCTGCTTCTCAGCAGGTAAGCGGAAGGAATAACAAAATTGTCACGGTTGCATTGCAGATCAATGGCTACCATTATGCTAGCGCTTCTCTTCCAACTCTTCTCCCGCCTTCCACAGTTCCTGCGTCTAAAGTTACGAAATAAAAGAAATGCGAATGGACAGCTGGTTCACACCTGTTTGACTGTTATTGTTTACTCGGTATTAATTACTAATAATGCTCACATCGATCGACAAATATTTTTCGTGAAGCACGATATCAACGGAAATGACTATAGCGCCAGGCGGTTATCAGCTGACGGATGCTAATTTTTGAATTACTAAAATATTGGCCTAGCAAGGGCTTCCTGGACCTGCGGGAAAACTCCCAGCAAACGTGGTCCTGATAAAACGTTTGAGATAAATTCAGAAACTGAATAGTACTTTCCACAGGACCTTCACACGTAAACGCAAGGCCTTGTGCTCTTTCTTTGAAACATTTCGCAGTGTTCTTTCTTTATAGATGTGATGTGAGGAGATGTTAATGCACCAAAAGGGCGCCGGCTACTCCTTATAGCTTAAAAGTCTCTAATACCAACGCTAACAATGCTCGCGGAATGTTCAAGGCTTCAAGTGTAGGAAGTCTACAGCACATGAATATTTAATTTAGCATAACTGTTAGAATATTATATTTCGAAGCGAAGTATTCAACAATTCCATATACGTGCGGTATCGGCGTTCTGTCTTGGGTTACCACGTTGATGTTCTGCGTTGTCGGGCGTCGCGCACTTACCGGTGAGATCACTGGCAGTTCCGACTTGGTTGGTGAACATTTGAGTCCAGTGGGTCGTAGGTGTTCTTCTACGGCGGCGACGGCTTCTTGGAGGGCTGGCTCGATCTAGCTGTCGCTTCCTCCCGTTGACCACAGCGTGATGTCGTCCATGTAGATCGTGTATTTGGTGTTTCTAACGCGTTCCAATCTTCTTGCAACGCCTATCATGACAAGGTTGAACAACAGAGGGGAGATCACCGAGCCCTGTGGTGTCCCCGTGCTCCCCAGCTTCTTGAGCGGTAGTTGTAGTTCTCCTGCCACAAGCCATGTGGTGCGGTTTGTCAGGAAATCTCTGATGTAAGCGAACGTCATCTCCCCCGTGTTGAGGTGGGACACCTACCGAAGGACGGCCGAGTGGTGTACGTTGTCGAATGCTCCCTGGAGATCCAGTCCGAGCACTGCTCTGTTATCCAACGTGGGAAAGTGTCTGTCCACGATTTCGTTCTTGAGCAACAGCATGGTGTCCTGGCTACACAGTTTGGCCCGGAAACCCCGCATTGTATGTGGATATATGTTGGATTCTTCCAAATAACGTTGCCATCTGTTCAGTAGGACGTGTTCAAGCACCTTGTCCACGCACGACGTTAGAGATATGGGTCTCAGATTGTCTATGCTGGGTGGTTTGCCCGGTATGAGGATCAGGACCGTTTTTGCGGTCTTTCATTGTTGCGGTAGCTTGCCCGTCTGCCAGCACTGGTTGTAGTACTTGGTAAGGGCTTCGATTGCCGTGTCGTTCAAGTTCCTCAATGCCTTGTTGGTGACGTGGTCCGGTCCGGATGCCGATTTACAGTTGATTGTTTGTAGAACCGCTCGCACTTCCCACTCTTCGATGTCGGCATCTAGTCTCTCGTTGGTTGTCCTTCGTAGCTGGGGAGTGGGACCGTTAGCGTTACCGGGAAATACCTCTCCTATTTCTTTGACGGCTTTGTGAATTGTCTTGTTCAGCATGTAATGCTGAGCTCTCTTGGTTGTCTGATCGTTGATCAAGTGGCGTATCAGGCGCCACGTCTTGCCTTTGTGTAGTTGACCGTCAGCTTCTTGACACACCGCGTGCCACTGCTGTCTGCATAGGACTGCGCTGTGATGCTCGATGTCTCTGTTGAGTTGTGCTATACGTTTGCGTAGCTTTCTGTTGTGGTGTTGACGTTTCGAGCGCCGTCTCTGCGAGTTGCGGGCTTCCATGAGGTGCGCTAGTCTACTGTCCACCATCGTAGCCTCCGGCTCCGCTTCTACCGTCTGAGTGGCGTCCTTGGTCGTGGCGTTCAACATGTTGGTCCATGCTTCTATGTTTTCAATGGTTTCCGTCACGTTGTCTTCTAATTTATTTCTGTACTCATGCCAGTCGACGATTTGCTGTTGCTGTGCTCTTTGCGTGTTCTCTGCGATGGGTATTGTAATTTCGAGTATGCAGTGGTCACTTCCCAACGTCTCCCCGGTGTTCCGCTACATGACTCCACGCAGTGCCGAGGCCTTGCTTATGAAAGCGAGGTCCGGGTTTGTGTCTCGCTGCGACGACGTTCCGTTTATCGTAGGTGCGTCGGGGTCGTTTAGCAATTGGTAACCTGCGTCCATTGTTTCGTCGTAGAGACTGTGGCCCTTTGCCATCGTGTATGGATATCCCCGTGCCGTATGTTGAGCGTTGAAGTCTCCACACAGTAGGGTTACGTTGGAGCCCGCGAGCTGTCGTGGTTTGTGCACAAGGGTGCGGAATTTTTGCTGGAAGTGCTTCGGATTGCTGTACACATTGATTATAAAAGTGCTTTCACGGCGCTTGCGCTTCCCGGTGACGATTTCGACCGTGCTGTGCTCGATGGCGCCATTGGGGTAGCAGCTCGTGATCTATTGAAGTTAAATTCTTCTTTACCAAGGTCCAGACCCCCTGCCCTGCGCCTTTCCCAACTGTTCGTGCGCTGGGGCGCTTCGCAAAGGATCTGTACCCCGGTAACGTCGGTGGGGTTTCACTGTGCGTTTCTTGTAGTATTATAACGTCGGGTCTGTTGGTGCTTTGCTGTATGTACTGTTGTAACGATGCTTTTCTCCCCTGTATGCCATTGGGATTCCATTTCCATATGAGGAAATGATGCTGTTGTGTCTGTGCTCTGTTTCTGTGGTTAGCGGTGCCTGTTGCCATTGTCCCGTCCATTATTGCGGTTGGGTAAAGGCCTGTTGTGGGAATAGTCCTTACGCCGTCAGCGCGTGTATCAGTGCACCCAACTTAGTCTGTATTCCTTGTATGGTAGACCGCATGCCATGTACGGGTGTCACTCATGTGTCGAGGCGTGCGTTGGTAGCATCGAGGCGATCGTTAGTAGCTTTGATGGCTTGGCTCGGGGTTTCGTAGTTGGCTTTCATGGTCTGTTCTAGTCGATCTTGACGTACTTCTAGGCTGTCCAGCCTAGCGTTCACTCTTAGTTCACGTGCGTATTCGAGTGCTCGCTTCTTGGGTGTCGGTTCGCTTGTCCTAGCAACGTCGATCGTTTCTGATTCTGCGCTGTTAGCTTCCGTAGTAACTGGGACTTGTACCTCCATGGCTGAGTTTGCGTTGTTTTCCGTTGGCATTGGGGGTCTTGGTTGAATCTGTTGCGGCGACGGCGGCGGTGTCGAGTCACCTGCTGCTGCTGCTGCTGCTGCTGCTGCTGCTGCTGTGCGTTGATGAGTTGGTTCAACTTAGCGTTCATCTCTTGCATTTGAGCTCTCTGTTCAGCGATGCATCGCTTGAGCTGGTTATTTTCATTGCGTAGTGACTGGATGGTGTTGTCCTTCGCTTCAGCTACGTGGTTGAGCGGATTGTGGTTCGCCGCTTGCGGGTTGACTGCCTGGGCCCAACTCATCACGTTGTCCGGTCACTGCTGGTTGTGGTTGTAATTCATGTTCTCGCTGCGCTTGCCGTCAGTGCTTCCGCCGCAGTTCGCCGTTTGTCCCCTGCTTTTGTCCCGCTTCCTCGAGCGGCTGCGTCCTCTCTTTGATAGATGTGCTTCGTTCTGTTGTTGCGGTGGCAGCTGCGGGGAGTCTTGCGACAAAAACGTTGACGCCGCGTTTCTGCGCTCCCATCTGCGCTGAGTAACTACGAAGGGCACCTTGTACTTGTTCGTACAGCCTTCCGTGCCCGTGGCGTGGGCACCGTTACACAGTTTGCAACGTGGCTTGCACCGCGCCGCGTGGTCTGCCACCGGGTTAGGCACGCCACACGCAAAGCAGATCTTGGTTTCCGGCGTGGGGCATACATCGGCTCGATGGCCGATTTTGCCGCATGTCTTGCATACGTTGTAGTGTTGTCTGCATAATCCACACTTTACTATAATGGAGCCGTACTTTATGTAGTTGGGAGCCTTTGTTCCTGCGAACAAAATGACGATCGAGGTAGTGTTTCCAATCCTGTGCGCTTCAAGGGCCTGCGGGTTTGCTTGGTTACCGATATTCTCGTGCAGATCTTCGGCAGTGTTCTCTACTGCGATGCCACGGATTCCTCCTTTCACTGTGCCGTGAGGCGTGGTGCAGTAGGCATGCGTTTCGTAGCTACGGCCCCCAATGTACACGCAGCGTACGCTTGCGTAGTAACGTGCTCGTTCGTCATCGGGCGTGCTGATCACGATGATGTTCTGCGTGGGATTAGTACAGATCGTATCTGATTTCGCTGCGGTCTTGGGAACGTTGGCTGCCGTTATGACTGCGGACATTACGATGTAAGCTTCGAGTTTAGCTAGGAATAGCCCTCCTCTCGGTCGCATTACAATCTTCTGCCCTTCCCGCGGCAAATTCAGCGGCATGCGGGACGCTTTAGTGATTCTGGCTATCATGCGTTTTGATTGAGCTTCGCTAAGTTTCGGAGTTGACTTGCTGCTTTGGGTAACTTCATTAAGCTGGGGCTTATTAAGTCGTTGGCTTACTTGTTTCTCGGAGATTTTCCATCCCGCGATGTCGCTTGGGTGTAAGTAGTTGCCGCGCACCGCGACTGCGGTGCGGCCGGTGCTGCGTATCACCTCTTGGTTGTTGATCGTGTCGGTGGTCGTAGTGTCATTGCCGCCAGCACAAAAGTCCATGTCTTCCGTAGCAAGGACCGTGAAATGGTTGTGGGAAATAGCGTTGAGCTGCAATGAGGCCGAGGCCATCTTCAGCGATGAGGAGTCGAGCGTCGAGCCGTCGAGCGGGGCCGGGCGGCCGACGCAGCTGCGCGCCGCGGCCGTACTCGCGCTAAGCCTAGGCGTGGTCCGCTAGGCCTAGCGTCGCACAAGTGAAGAAAACGTCAAAAATTGACAAAAAGTCCGGTTGGCCAGACCACAAATGGTAATAATCGAGTCCAGGGATGTTCGCAGACACTGCAGTGATGAGTTTCAATTGATTAGAAGCAATTAAGGTGGCAAAATTAGCGAAAACTGCAGAGCTCATTCGGAGCACGTCTGCTCATCTCGGCGACCGGAGCGCCTCCCTCCGAAAAAGAAAATGAAACTTCGAGCTTCAAGACAACAGGCCGTTGATAAGATACGTACACAGGAGAAGGTGGGAAGGACGGAACGCATAAATCGGATACAAACGCCTCTAACGCTCGTATGATATAAGCCCGGTTGAGCCTGCTGGAGGATCGTCCACGTCGCCATGTCCAAACAAAAGTGTTTCCGTGCACTACATTGTGCGTGTCTAGTAAATAAAAGTGGTGGACAAGGCGACGCAGCTCACGTGAATTCCAAGCAGACCGGTCCCAGCCAGGACCTTGTATATCGGTTCGCGTATTTAGAACGCAGTTGAAGTCGCCAATCATAATGACATCATGACCATCAAGAAAAAACACATCCAGGTCTCGAAAAAAGTCATTAGACTGTCCAGCTTGCGTTGGCTTATACACACACAGTATCCCTAATCTGAAAGAAAAGTAGCTACAGTCTAAAGCCAAAACCCTGCCCACGCCATCGTAAAAAGCATGGTGATCCCGTAATAGAGCTCGATTAAAAATAATAATACCTACTCCCGTAAAACGAGATGTAGCGAAAGAGAAATAACAATCTAGGTTGAACTTTTGTTTAAAAGCAAGCACGTCGAATAGCATGGAGAAATTTGTTTCCTGGAAGCACAAAACATCACAATTTGCAGCGCGGGTGACACTAATCACTTCAGCCTGCTTTGCCGGACTGTGAAAACCCTGACCGTTCAATGAAATAATATGCAGTGTAGTAGCCATAGAAAAAGTAAAGACTAACCTGGACGCATAGTTCGAGACGGTGTCCTGGAAAGTGTCCAGGGGACACTTGCTCAACCAAATTACAACGCACTGTTCGACCCTCCAGAAGAGGGTCGAGATTTTTTGGACCGTTGGGATTTACCACGGCTATCACTGCGTTCATCGGAGCAAGAGCTGGAAGTGTGCCTTCGCTTTGTTTCACGTGGAGCTCCAATTTCGACGTCAAAATCGGCATGGCTAGACAGTCCGATGCTACCATCCAGTCCCAGGCTGAAGCCATCTTCCGAAGACGTGTTTTGAGGAGGTAGGGACTGAGCCGTTGGCAAGCTTAGATCCACATCCTTGATGCTGGCAGGACTGTCCACGTCTCGGCAGGCCGGTGTAGGCACCTTTTGTGTGGGTGATTTTTTACGTTTGCGACGCGATGTCGAAATGGTCGGAGTGGCCGCAACAGAATGGTTTGTGGTATTTTCGCCAGTGTTTTCCGAAATAACAGGGTTCGTAGGGTCAACTCCAACAGCAGCAGCCTGAGAACTGGGGTCATTTGCGCACTGAACATCAAATGGCGTTCCGTGCCCGTGGCGTGGGCACCGTTACACAGTTCGCAACGTGGCTTGCACCGCGCCGCGTGGTCTGCCACCGGGTTAGGCACGCCACACGCAAAGCAGATCTTGGTTTCCGGCGTGGGGCATACATCGGCTCGATGGCCGATTTTGCCGCATGTCTTGCATACGTTGTAGTGTTGTCTGCATAATCCACACTTTACTATAATGGAGCCGTACTTTATGTAGTTGGGAGCCTTTGTTCCTGCGAACAAAATGACGATCGAGGTAGTGTTTCCAATCCTGTGCGCTTCAAGGGCCTGCGGGTTTGCTTGGTTACCGATATTCTCGTGCAGATCTTCGGCAGTGTTCTCTACTGCGATGCCACGGATTCCTCCTTTCACTGTGCCGTGAGGCGTGGTGCAGTAGGCATGCGTTTCGTAGCTACGGCCCCCAATGTACACGCAGCGTACGCTTGCGTAGTAACGTGCTCGTTCGTCATCGGGCGTGCTGATCACGATGATGTTCTGCGTGGGATTAGTACAGATCGTATCTGATTTCGCTGCGGTCTTGGGAACGTTGGCTGCCGTTATGACTGCGGACATTACGATGTAAGCTTCGAGTTTAGCTAGGAATAGCCCTCCTCTCGGTCGCATTACAATCTTCTGCCCTTCCCGCGGCCAATTCAGCGGCATGCGGGACGCTTTAGTGATTCTCGCTATCATGCGTTTTGATTGAGCTTCGCTAAGTTTCGGAGTTGACTTGCTGCTTTGGGTAACTTCATTAAGCTGGCGCTTATTAAGTCGTTGGCTTACTTGTTTCTCGGAGATTTTCCATCCCGCGATGTCGCTTGGGTGTAAGTAGTTGCCGCGCACCGCGACTGCGGTGCGGCCGGTGCTGCGTATCACCTCTTGGTTGTTGATCGTGTCGGTGGTCGTAGTGTCATTGCCGCCAGCACAAAAGTCCATGTCTTCCGTAGCAAGGACCGTGAAATGGTTGTGGGAAATAGCGTTGAGCTGCAATGAGGCCGAGGCCATCTTCAGCGATGAGGAGTCGAGCGTCGAGCCGTCGAGCGGGGCCGGGCGGCCGACGCAGCTGCGCGCCGCGGCCGTACTCGCGCTAAGCCTAGGAGTGGTCCGCTAGGCCTAGCGTCGCACAAGTGAAGAAAAACGTCAAAAATTGACAAAAAGTCCGGTTGGCCGGACCACAAATGGTAATAATCGAGTCCAGGGATGTTCGCAGACACTGCAGTGATGAGTTTCAATTGATTAGAAGCAATTAAGGTGGCAAAATTAGCGAAAACTGCGGAGCTCATTCGGAGCACGTCTGCTCATCTCGGCGACCGGAGCGCCTCCCTCCGAAAAAGAAAATGAAACTTCGAGCTTCAAGACAACAGGCCGTTGATAAGATACGTACACAGGAGAAGGTGGGAAGGACGGAACGCATAAATCGGATACAAACGCCTCTAACGCTCGTATGATATAAGCCCGGTTTAGCCTGCTGGAGGATCGTCCACGTCGCCATGTCCAAACAAAAGTGTTTCCGTGCACTACATTGTGCGTGTCTAGTAAGTAAAAGTGGTGGACAAGGCGACGCAGCTCACGTGAATTCCAAGCAGACCGGTCCCAGCCAGGACCTTGTATATCGGTTCGCGTATTTAGAACGCAGTTGAAGTCGCCAATCATAATGACATCATGACAATCAAGAAAAAAACACATCCAGGTCTCGAAAAAAGTCATTAGACTGTCCAGCTTGCGTTGGCCTATACACACACAGTATCCCTAATCTGAAAGAAAAGTAGCTACAGTCTAAAGCCAAAACCCTGCCCACGCCATCGTAAAAAGCATGGTGATCCCGTAATAGAGCTCGATTAAAAATATTAATACCTACTCCCGTAAAACGAGATGTAGCGAAAGAGAAATAACAATGTAGGTTGAACTTTTGTTTAAAAGCAAGCACGTCGAATAGCATGAAGAAATTTGTTTCCTGGAAGCACAAAACATCACAATTTGCAGCGCGGGTGACACTAATCACTTCAGCCTGCTTTGCCGGACTGTGAAAACCCTGACCGTTCAATGAAATAATATGCAGTGTAGTAGCCATAGAAAAAGTAAAGACTAACCTGGACGCATAGTTCGAGACGGTGTCCTGGAAAGTGTCCAGGGGACACTTGCTCAACCAAATTACAACGCACTGTTCGACCCTCCAGAAGAGGGTCGAGATTTTTTGGACCGTTGGGATTTACCACGGCTATCACTGCGTTCATCGGAGCAAGAGCTGGAAGTGTGCCTTCGCTTTGTTTCACGTGGAGCTCCAATTTCGACGTCAAAATCGGCATGGCTAGACAGTCCGATGCTACCATCCAGTCCCAGGCTGAAGCCATCTTCCGAAGACGTGTTTTGAGGAGGTAGGGACTGAGCCGTTGGCAAGCTTAGATCCACATCCTTGATGCTGGCAGGACTGTCCACGTCTCGGCAGGCCGGTGTAGGCACCTTTTGTGTGGGTGATTTTTACGTTTGCGACGCGATGTCGAAATGGTCGGAGTGGCCGCAACAGAAGAGTTTGTGGTATTTTCGCCAGTGTTTTCCGAAATAACAGGGTTCGTAGGGTCAACTCCAACAGCAGCAGCCTGAGAACTGGGGTCATTTGCGCACTGAACATCAAATGGCGTTTCGTGCCCGTGGCGTGGGCACCGTTACACAGTTTGCAACGTGGCTTGCACCGCGCCGCGTGGTCTGCCACCGGGTTAGGCACGCCACATGCAAAGCAGATCTTGGTTTCCGGCGTGGGGCATACATCGGCTCGATGGCCGATTTTGCCGCATGTCTTGCATACGTTGTAGTGTTGTCTGCATAATCCACACTTTACTATAATGGAGCCGTACTTTATGTAGTTGGGAGCCTTTGTTCCTGCGAACAAAATGACGATCGAGGTAGTGTTTCCAATCCTGTGCGCTTCAAGGGCCTGCGGGTTTGCTTGGTTACCGATATTCTCGTGCAGATCTTCGGCAGTGTTCTCTACTGCGATGCCACGGATTCCTCCTTTCACTGTGCCGTGAGGCGTGGTGCAGTAGGCATGCGTTTCGTAGCTACGGCCCCCAATGTACACGCAGCGTACGCTTGCGTAGTAACGTGCTCGTTCGTCATCGGGCGTGCTGATCACGATGATGTTCTGCGTGGGATTAGTACAGATCGTATCTGATTTCGCTGCGGTCTTGGGAACGTTGGCTGCCGTTATGACTGCGGACATTACGATGTAAGCTTCGAGTTTAGCTAGGAATAGCCCTCCTCTCGGTCGCATTACAATCTTCTGCCCTTCCCGCGGCAAATTCAGCGGCATGCGGGACGCTTTAGTGATTCTCGCTATCATGCGTTTTGATTGAGCTTCGCTAAGTTTCGGAGTTGACTTGCTGCTTTGGGTAACTTCATTAAGCTGGGGCTTATTAAGTCGTTGGCTTACTTGTTTCTCGGAGATTTTCCATCCCGCGATGTCGCTTGGGTGTAAGTAGTTGCCGCGCACCGCGACTGCGGTGCGGCCGGTGCTGCGTATCACCTCTTGGTTGTTGATCGTGTCGGTGGTCGTAGTGTCATTGCCGCCAGCACAAAAGTCCATGTCTTCCGTAGCAAGGACCGTGAAATGGTTGTGGGAAATAGCGTTGAGCTGCAATGAGGCCGAGGCCATCTTCAGTGATGAGGAGTCGAGCGTCGAGCCGTCGAGCGGGGCCGGGCGGCCGACGCAGCTGCGCGCCGCGGCCGTACTCGCGCTAAGCCTAGGCGTGGTCCGCTAGGCCTAGCGTCGCACAAGTGAAGAAAACGTCAAAAATTGACAAAAAGTCCGGTTGGCCGGACCACAAATGGTAATAATCGAGTTCAGGGATGTTCGCAGACACTGCAGTGATGAGTTTCAATTGATTAGAAGCAATTAAGGTGGCAAAATTAGCGAAAACTGCGGAGCTCATTCGGAGAACGTCTGCTCATCTCGGCGACCGGAGCGCCTCCCTCCGAAAAAGAAAATGAAACTTCGAGCTTCAAGACAACAGGCCGTTGATAAGATACGTACACAGGAGAAGGTGGGAAGGACGGAACGCATAAATCGGATACAAACGCCTCTAACGCTCGTATGATATAAGCCCGGTTGAGCCTGCTGGAGGATCGTCCACGTCGCCATGTCCAAACAAAAGTGTTTCCGTGCACTACATTGTGCGTGTCTAGTAAATAAAAGTGGTGGACAAGGCGACGCAGCTCACGTGAATTCCAAGCAGACCGGTCCCAGCCAGGACCTTGTATATCGGTTCGCGTATTTAGAACGCAGTTGAAGTCGCCAATCATAATGACATCATGACCATCAAGAAAAAACACATCCAGGTCTCGAAAAAAGTCATTAGACTGTCCAGCTTGCGTTGGCCTATACACACACAGTATCCCTAATCTGAAAGAAAAGTAGCTACAGTCTAAAGCCAAAACCCTGCCCACGCCATCGTAAAAAGCATGGTGATCCCGTAATAGAGCTCGATTAAAAATAATAATACCTACTCCCGTAAAACGAGATGTAGCGAAAGAGAAATAACAATCTAGGTTGAACTTTTGTTTAAAAGCAAGCACGTCGAATAGCATGAAGAAATTTGTTTCCTGGAAGCACAAAACATCACAATTTGCAGCGCGGGTGACACTAATCACTTCAGCCTGCTTTGCCGGACTGTGAAAACCCTGACCGTTCAATGAAATAATATGCAGTGTAGTAGCCATAGAAAAAGTAAAGACTAACCTGGACGCATAGTTCGAGACGGTGTCCTGGAAAGTGTCCAGGGGACACTTGCTCAACCAAATTACAACGCACTGTTCGACCCTCCAGAAGAGGGTCGAGATTTTTTGGACCGTTGGGATTTACCACGGCTATCACTGCGTTCATCGGAGCAAGAGCTGGAAGTGTGCCTTCGCTTTGTTTCACGTGGAGCTCCAATTTCGACGTCAAAATCGGCATGGCTAGACAGTCCGATGCTACCATCCAGTCCCAGGCTGAAGCCATCTTCCGAAGACGTGTTTTGAGGAGGTAGGGACTGAGCCGTTGGCAAGCTTAGATCCACATCCTTGATGCTGGCAGGACTGTCCACGTCTCGGCAGGCCGGTGTAGGCACCTTTTGTGTGGGTGATTTTTTACGTTTGCGACGCGATGTCGAAATGGTCGGAGTGGCCGCAACAGAATGAGTTTGTGGTATTTTCGCCAGTGTTTTCCGAAATAACAGGGTTCGTAGGGTCAACTCCAACAGCAGCAGCCTGAGAACTGGGGTCATTTGCGCACTGAACATCAAATGGCGTTCCGTGCCCGTGGCGTGGGCACCGTTACACAGTTTCGCAACGTGGCTTGCACCGCGCCGCGTGGTCTGCCACCGGGTTAGGCACGCCACACGCAAAGCAGATCTTGGTTTCCGGCGTGGGGCATACATCGGCTCGATGGCCGATTTTGCCGCATGTCTTGCATACGTTGTAGTGTTGTCTGCATAATCCACACTTTACTATAATGGAGCCGTACTTTATGTAGTTGGGAGCCTTTGTTCCTGCGAACAAAATGACGATCGAGGTAGTGTTTCCAATCCTGTGCGCTTCAAGGGCCTGCGGGTTTGCTTGGTTACCGATATTCTCGTGCAGATCTTCGGCAGTGTTCTCTACTGCGATGCCACGGATTCCTCCTTTCACTGTGCCGTGAGGCGTGGTGCAGTAGGCATGCGTTTCGTAGCTACGGCCCCCAATGTACACGCAGCGTACGCTTGCGTAGTAACGTGCTCGTTCGTCATCGGGCGTGCTGATCACGATGATGTTCTGCGTGGGATTAGTACAGATCGTATCTGATTTCGCTGCGGTCTTGGGAACGTTGGCTGCCGTTATGACTGCGGACATTACGATGTAAGCTTCGAGTTTAGCTAGGAATAGCCCTCCTCTCGGTCGCATTACAATCTTCTGCCCTTCCCGCGGCAAATTCAGCGGCATGCGGGACGCTTTAGTGATTCTCGCTATCATGCGTTTTGATTGAGCTTCGCTAAGTTTCGGAGTTGACTTGCTGCTTTGGGTAACTTCATTAAGCTGGGGCTTATTAAGTCGTTGGCTTACTTGTTTCTCGGAGATTTTCCATCCCGCGATGTCGCTTGGGTGTAAGTAGTTGCCGCGCACCGCGACTGCGGTGCGGCCGGTGCTGCGTATCACCTCTTGGTTGTTGATCGTGTCGGTGGTCGTAGTGTCATTGCCGCCAGCACAAAAGTCCATGTCTTCCGTAGCAAGGACCGTGAAATGGTTGTGGGAAATAGCGTTGAGCTGCAATGAGGCCGAGGCCATCTTCAGCGATGAGGAGTCGAGCGTCGAGCCGTCGAGCGGGGCCGGGCGGCCGACGCAGCTGCGCGCCGCGGCCGTACTCGCGCTAAGCCTAGGCGTGGTCCGCTAGGCCTAGCGTCGCACAAGTGAAGAAAACGTCAAAAATTGACAAAAAGTCCGGTTGGCCGGACCACAAATGGTAATAATCGAGTCCAGGGATGTTCGCAGACACTGCAGTGATGAGTTTCAATTGATTAGAAGCAATTAAGGTGGCAAAATTAGCGAAAACTGCGGAGCTCATTCGGAGCACGTCTGCTCATCTCGGCGACCGGAGCGCCTCCCTCCGAAAAAGAAAATGAAACTTCGAGCTTCAAGACAACAGGCCGTTGATAAGATACGTACACAGGAGAAGGTGGGAAGGACGGAACGCATAAATCGGATACAAACGCCTCTAACGCTCGTATGATATAAGCCCGGTTGAGCCTGCTGGAGGATCGTCCACGTCGCCATGTCCAAACAAAAGTGTTTCCGTGCACTACATTGTGCGTGTCTAGTAAATAAAAGTGGTGGACAAGGCGACGCAGCTCACGTGAATTCCAAGCAGACCGGTCCCAGCCAGGACCTTGTATATCGGTTCGCGTATTTAGAACGCAGTTGAAGTCGCCAATCATAATGACATCATGACCATCAAGAAAAAAACACATCCAGGTCTCGAAAAAAGTCATTAGACTGTCCAGCTTGCGTTGGCCTATACACACACAGTATCCCTAATCTGAAAGAAAAGTAGCTACAGTCTAAAGCCAAAACCCTGCCCACGCCATCGTAAAAAGCATGGTGATCCCGTAATAGAGCTCGATTAAAAATAATAATACCTACTCCCGTAAAACGAGATGTAGCGAAAGAGAAATAACAATCTAGGTTGAACTTTTGTTTAAAAGCAAGCACGTCGAATAGCATGAAGAAATTTGTTTCCTGGAAGCACAAAACATCACAATTTGCAGCGCGGGTGACACTAATCACTTCAGCCTGCTTTGCCGGACTGTGAAAACCCTGACCGTTCAATGAAATAATATGCAGTGTAGTAGCCATAGAAAAAGTAAAGACTAACCTGGACGCATAGTTCGAGACGGTGTCCTGGAAAGTGTCCAGGGGACACTTGCTCAACCAAATTACAACGCACTGTTCGACCCTCCAGAAGAGGGTCGAGATTTTTGGACCGTTGGGATTTACCACGGCTATCACTGCGTTCATCGGAGCAAGAGCTGGAAGTGTGCCTTCACTTTGTTTCACGTGGAGCTCCAATTTCGACGTCAAAATCGGCATGGCTAGACAGTCCGATGCTACCATCCAGTCCCAGGCTGAAGCCATCTTCCGAAGACGTGTTTTGAGGAGGTAGGGACTGAGCCGTTGGCAAGCTTAGATCCACATCCTTGATGCTGGCAGGACTGTCCACGTCTCGGCAGGCCGGTGTAGGCACCTTTTGTGTGGGTGATTTTTTTACGTTTGCGACGCGATGTCGAAATGGTCGGAGTGGCCGCAACAGAAGAGTTTGTGGTATTTTCGCCAGTGTTTTCCGAAATAACAGGGTTCGTAGGGTCAACTCCAACAGCAGCAGCCTGAGAACTGAGGTCATTTGCGCACTGAACATCAAATGGCGTCAGAGAAGAGACGCCGACGCCGTTTTCAGGGCAGTGCGTTGCGTCTTTCGAAGCGCACGGTTCCTGCACCAGCAGGGAGGCCGACGCGCCAAGCGTCGCATCGACAATGGTGCTTTCGTTGTGTGCTTCGTTTGAAGGAACTTGTAGCGATGAGGCTAGCACAGCGTCGGTGACCTCCTCTGCGTCCGCCGAGTCGGTAGTTGGTTCCGTTGCCGGTGTCAGTGGTGGAAACGCACCAACGGCAACGCCTGAAGAAGAGCGGCGGACAGGGCAAACCACAGTTGGGTGGCCGTCCCCGCAGCGTTGACACGGGCAGTCACATCCTTCACTGACGTGACCGTGCACGCCGCAGCGACCACAATACGGTGTTGTGCACTCGGCTCGTAGATGGTCCCCTGAGCCGCAACTTCGACGTACACGCTGGAGACCACGGTAGTCGAACGTAGGATGATGACCGGAGATGCGCAGGTAGTTCGGCACAGGATTAGCGGCGTTCATCTCCATTCGAACATACCACGTTCTAGTGAGTACGCCGCGTCGCCCGCTCATCAAACCACTGGTGACAGTGAGCACCTTGCTATATGAGGATAACGCTTGGGCGAGAGCCTCGTTTGAGACGAACGATGGCAGGAACAGGCAGGCGACGTTGGTCACTTGTGAGCCAACGGGAACGACTTGAACACGCTCGCCGCCAATCACCAGGCAGCCAGCATTGACGATTAGAGACATGGTGGCCATGCTCTTCACGGTGACTTGGAAGTTTCGAGCTCCCTGATGCTGCACGCAGTATACCTCTGAGAGGCCGACTATTGAGGCCGTCGCATCAACGACGGTCTCGGCACTAGTCCCCGTAGGGACAACAACGTCGAAGACAAGCACCTTTGAAGGAGTCCAAGACGCGACGGGCACCATGACTCGTACTGACGGACGCACCTGAAGTAGAACGATCAGGGACGTCCTTAGCACTTGCAAACCGGAGTCAGCAGCCGACGCGAAGCTCCTTATAGCGGTACCCCTTCGTTCTTTAACGTGCACCCAAATCTGAGTACACGGGCCTACAACATTTCCGCCTCCATCGGAAATGCAGCCGCCACAGCCGGGAGCCACTGTCTGGCGGGAATTGTTTGACGACGTACGGGATGGGATTGCGACATTATTTGTGTTTTGACCAGCGCGTCACATTCGTCAAACTATCTTACCCACCGATGCTAATTTTTGTTCACGCTAAGTTAAGGGTGTGACCACGAGTGCACCTAAACGTAAGCGGTTAGATAGATAGAAAGATAAGCTCTAAGTGACCAAAGTTCGCTGAGAAATGCTTCGCATATAAAACAATGAGACATTAAGAAACTCGCATTTTTCATTTTACAATCTAAGCTAGTGTATAGCAGTCTATCGCCTTAACCACTCGGCCACCTCACCGATGCTAAGCTAGTGTATTCAGTATAACTTAGGGCAGGTGATAATAAAATAAAAAAGAAAAGGTGAATCTCAAGGAAAACGATGACATGTACGAAAACAACGGTAGCGTACAAAAAACACTCTTTCTATCAGCCTCCAATCAATTCCATCTTCACTGAACCGGTAGGATGTATCATTCAAACACCTTTTGTCATTTTTATTTCACACTGTAACTTGGCCAATCCACAACGTAGTCCGCGTGACAGAACATGGTTCGGGAACCTAACCCAGGGACGACGTGGGTTTCAACTAAAGTAGCTCTGCCGCAGTGTCACCAAGGTTTCTCGCCCACGAAAGCGAGGTAGTTTGGTTCTCAGCCTTCGATTGCCTTATCCTTTCGAAGGAAGCCCGAGGGAGGTCACTCATTTCTACAATACTTCTGCAAGATGAGAAGAATACCCTGCGCAGCTTGGAACGATATAATCTTTATTTGCTTCAGAAAGCGTAGTGACTTTATCTTTTATGTTCTCTTGAGGAACATAAAACTTTCTCTTTTATGTTCTTTTATGTTACCAGAATTCTGGGAACAAAAAGGTTGGCCGCTGCGTTTGTCTGTTCTTTGGAGCCAACTGTCGTATTGTTTGCCACAGAATCTTCAATATTACGCCTTATGCCGAATAGCCTTAAAGATATACTAAATAGCAAAGTGACTTTTCGCTTAATAAAAAAAGTTCAATTTCACAATGCCAAAACACCACTCTTATCGCGACGCGATGCTCAGTAACTGGGTACACGCGAAAAGAAAATGTGGATGGTGGCGCCACCTAGAGATTCCTGCAACAAGCACAATGACGTAAGACATATTGAAGGCCTCTGCTTGGTCCTAAGTAGCTTACAATTAATAAAAGGGGGATATAGTAATCTGCGCGTGCCATAGAACCTGAAAATGAAATTTCAGAACTTTTATTGAGCCAATCTCAGAAAAACCTGAAAGATATATTTTGCACTTTCTTATGTCACGCGTGGAGATTGTGGCACGAAATTAAAAAAATATATACAACCTTAACCTCCACTTTTTTCGATAACATAAACTTATGATAGTGAAACAATTAACATTAGAGTTTTCAGACTGCAGTTGCTATATCTAAACCTATTCATTGCTCCTATATCTCGTTTTTCAAGTGGAAGTGTTTTTAAGTAACAAATATTTCATGTTTTTCGCATAATGAATCACTAAAATAGGTAACTTTTTCAAAATTTGTAGAACATTTTCTTTAGGCACAGCCTGAAGGTTTCTAGATAGCCATGGTATCTTCTCTGACAAAGAAGTTCACACAACTATGGCTCGGATCGACTGTACGAAAACATGAGGTCCTTAGTACCACCTAATGATGATTAGTGAAGTTTATTGGCGCAAGGGCCAGATGTGGCCAAAGAGCGCCAGAGCGATGATAATGAATTGTACGATGTGCAGTGTAGATAAAACAGATATGATGTGGCTGTAAATGGGCCTAAAAACAGTCGCTGTAGGTGCGTAAATATATATATATATAGTAAGATTATGGCAATGACAAATGAAGTGTGCTATGGAAACATAAAATGGTTTAAAAGTGATATGTATGTAAAGTAAAAACTTGGCATGGAGCACCAGTGCCTCGACAGAACCCTTAAAACAAGAGCATGGAGGCCTGGGCTCATTGAAAGCTGCTATCACAGCGGCATCCTCTGAACAGAGGATGCGCTATGGACCTGTTTGGCTAAAAACATTCAATGTTGGGCTAAAAACATTTACTACATCCTTTAAAAGGCTTAAAACTGATTTTGCATCGAAAAGCGGCTCTTCGCCGAGAAACATAATTGGATGTAAAGGAATATTATAGCGGTATGCTAAAGTAAAATATTTCTTTCTCTCACTTTCAGCTTCCGGACACTCCAGGAGGACGTGGAGGACGGTTAGCCTCTCACCACATCTACCACAAGTAGGAGGTTCATCGCCAGTCAGCAGGAAGCTATGGGTACCATAAGTGTGTCCTATTCTGAGGCGACAGAATAGGACATCAGTTCGCCGTGTTCTTGTAGCGGAGGGCCAGTAACCCAACCGCGGCTTAATAAAGTGAAGGTTATTATTCATTTCTGTGTCTCACAAGCGTTGCCAGTGGTTTCACAGTTTCTTACGTAGGAAGGGTTTTAGATATGTTGCAGGGACAGTAGCGGTGGGGTTAATAGCGCGCAATATAATTGACGTGGCCATTTGGTCAGCTAACACATTGCCCTTGATGCTTCTATGGCCAGGAACCCAGCAAATAGTAACATGCTGGTTGGACATGTACGCAGTACATAGGACGGAATACAACTCAATTATAACCGGATTTCCTAATCTATAGAGTGATCCTAATGCATTTACGATGCTTAATGAGTCTGTAAGGATAATTGATTTTTGTATGTTTGATTTCCGTATATGCTTCACAGCCGACAATAGTGCATAACCCTCAGCCGTAAATATACTTGTTTCCGGGTGCAGCACACCGGATTCCGAGAAGGATGGTCCGACGGCTGCATAAGCCACCCCTGCATGCGACTTAGAAGCGTCGGTATAAAGCTCTACGCATAAGTAGTTGGACTGGAGTTCTCGGAAATGCATTTTAATATGTGCTTCTGGTGCGTGTTTAGTGATCTTGACAAATGAGGTGTCACAGTGTATAAGCTGCCACTCCCACGGCGGTAAAAGTATCGCTGTGGGCGTAGGACAAAGTTCTAGCAGCGGAACACCCATTTCCTCACTTAAGTTTCTCACACGCAAAGAGAACGGCTTTCTCACTGTGGGTCGATTATGGAAGAGGGTAGCAGCGGTCATATCATTTATAGTTGAATAAGATGGATGCTTAATGTTTGCGCGTACCTTTATAAAATATGTGAAACTGCTATAGGATCGCTGTAGGTGAAGTGACCACTGATTTGACTCTACATAGAGGCTCTGGATGGGACTTGTCCTGAAAGCTCCGGTTGCAAGTCGGATACCCAGATGGTGAACGGGGTCTAGGATTTTTAATGCACTTGGCGTTGCGGAATGATAAATTATAGAGGCATAATCAAGACGCGACCCGACAAGACTTTTGTATAACTTCAAGAGGCACTTTCGATCACTACCCCATGTTGTACGTGACAGGAGTTTTAAGACGTTCATCACCTTCAAACATTTCATTTTGACATATTTAATATGGGGAATAAACGTCAGCTTAGAATCTAAAGTGGTTCCCAGGAATTTATGCTCGCTGTTCACAGAGAGTTGGTCTCCCTTGATCGCAACATTTGGTAGTGGCATTACCCTTCGTTTGTTGGAGAATAGTATGCAAGTACTTTTCTTTGTGTTTATTTTAAAACCATTTTCATCCGCCCATTTAGAAAATTTATTCATTCCAAGCTGCACTTGTCGTTCACAAATAGACATATTGCATGATTTGAAACTCATCTGCACATCATCAACATACACGGAATAAAACATCGCGCTTGGAATGACTGACTGCAGGGAGTTCATTTTTACAAGAAAGAGTGTGCAACTAAGCACGCCACCTTGCGGAACACCAGTCTCTTGGGTAAAAGTTCTTGAGAGAGCATTTCCCACTTTTACGCGAAAGGTTCGGTTAGACAGATAACTTTTAATTGTGTTTAGCATGTTCCCATGGATGCCCATGGTGACAAGATCGCGGAGAATCCCGAATCGCCATGTGGTGTCGTACGCCTTCTCTACGTCTAGGAATACCGAAAGTACGAACTGCTTATGAATAAATGCATCTCTGATGTATGTCTCTATGCGAACAAGGTGGTCTGTTGTCGACCTCCCCTCTCTGAAACCACACTGAAGGGGATCTAGTATACCGTTACTTTCTAAAAAGTGGATTAAGCGCCGATTTATCATTTTCTCATCTAGTTTGCATAGACAGCTTGTTAGCGCTATTGGTCTGTAGCTGGCGGCCAAGGACGGATCTTTGGCTTGTTTAAGTACTGGGATAACTATAGCTTCTTTCCATTACAATAAAATATACCCAGCTGCCCACAAAGAAAGTTAGAAGTGTTTTTAGTGCTTCGGGGTGTAGGTACTTGACAATTTCGTATGTTATATGATCGACACCTGGCGCCGAGATGTTGCAGCACGCAAGAGATGCCTTAAGTTCAGCTAATGTAAATGGGCAGTTGTTAGTCTTACTGGATGGACGTTTACATTTAAGGGGCTGCCGGTTTTCGCGTTCTTTTAATTTTAAGAACGTTTCTGTATAGTTTGATGCACTTGAGATGTATTCAAAGTGTTCGCCTAGGCAGTCCGCTTGCTCCTCTAGACTTTCCCCTTGGCTATTTACCAAGGGTAGGGGGTGCGACTCCCGACCCATTAACTTGTTTACCCTATTCCAAACCTTTGTTTCGCCAGTGTAAGAATTGATACCAGAGATGTACCTATTCCAACTTTCTTTCTTTGCAAGACGACGCGTTCTTCTAGCTTGTGACTTCACCTGTTTGAAATTGACGAGGCTTTCAGCTGTTGGGTAATTTCGGAGTAATCTCCAAGCTTTATTTTGACTATTTCGCGCTTTCCGACAATCGTCATTTCACCATGGGATGCGATGCTTATGAGTCATTCCGTTAGTTTGCTGAATACATTTGACTGCAGCGTCAATAATAAATGCTGTTAGGTATGCCGCAGCATCGTCTATATTAAAATCAGCAATGTCCTCTCCATCTAAAAATGTATTTTCTCGGAACAGTTCCCAGTTCGCTGACTTGGTATTTCATCGAGGAAAGTCAGGCGAGCATGTATCTTCTTTAGTTAGCTCCTACATTATCGGGAAGTGGTCACTCCCAAAGGGGTTCTTGAGAACAGACAACTCCAGATAAGGAATTAGTGTGCTCGTGACAATACTCAGGTCTATAGGAAAGTATGTGTCGTGCTTAGTGCTATAATACGTTGATTCTTTTTTGTTAAGTAAACATGCATCTGACGAAAACAGAAAGTGTTCTATTAGGCGTCCACGTGAATCCAAACGGGAGTCGCCCCATAGAGGATTATGTGCATTTAGATCACCAACGACTATATATGGCGGAGGAAGTTCATCAATGAAGCTTTGAAATTCTGTCTTCGAAAGTTGATAGCACGGAGGAATTTAAATAGAAGTAATTGTTAGTAGCTTCCCGAACAGCACTGCTCGGACAGCAACTGCCTCAAGAGAAGTTCGGAGGTTTAATTGCTTACAGGCAACACCATTATCAACTATTATAGCGACACCGCCCGACGAGGCAGCAGCGTCGTCACGGTCTTTGCGGAAGATGGCATATTGCTTTAGAAAGTTTGTTTTTGTGGACCTGAGATGTGTTTCCTGAATACACAGCACCTTTGGAGTATGTTTATTAAGGAGTTCTCTAATATCATCGAGGTTATGGAGAAGTCCTCTCACATTCCACTGTAAAATCTGCGTGTCCATTTTAGATGTGTTTTGTGCTGTGTGCTCAAGGATGGAAAATTAGCTCACGGACCCTTTCCAGGGGCCGTCACACGAGATTTTTCTTTTTTGGATCGGTCGACGGAGTCGCGCCGATGCTTAGGCGCTTGCTGCGCCCCCACGCTCGGAGTTGTGTCCATTGCCTCTAGCGAGGCACTGGACAAGCGCTCTTGCGAGCGCTGCAGTTGTTTTGGGGGCCTCGCCTCTAAAGACAAGGCCTTCGCGGCCCCAGCCCGGAGGTTGGTGGGTCCTTCTTCGATGGCGGAGCAGCACTAGCTGCAACCGCCGAGGGAGCAGATGGCGTCACCGCCGGCTCGCTACGCGTGTGCCAGACAGGCGCCGGGGGCCGTCGTGGCGCTGCCCCCTGACGCGCCACTTCGGCAAAGCTGGTTTCTGGCAGGTAGGACACCTGCCTTCGTGCCTCCCTAAATGAAATGTTTTGTGTTACTTTAATCGTGACAATTTCTTTTTCTTTTTTTCCAGCATGCGCATGACCGTGAGTGTGCGGCAAGCTCCCCGTTACAGTTCGCACAGTGAGGAGAGTGTTCACAGGCATCAGATGTGTGTTCGTCAGCACTGCATGTCGCACAAGTTAGGCGGCCTCGGCAGTTCTGAGAACTGTGGCCGAACCGCTGGCATTTGAAACAGCGGAGAGGGTTCGGTATATATGGCCTCACTCGAAGCTTGATGTACCCAGCCTCAACGGAGTCGGGCAGTACACTTGAATTAAAAGTAAGTATCAGGTGCTTAGTCTGGATTTCTTTGCCATCGCGCCTCATCCTAATTCGTTTCACGTTGATGACAATCTGTTCGCTAAAACCCTCCAGGAGTTCAGCCTCCGTCAGCCCTAACAGGTCACCATCTGAAACAACGCCACGAGTGGTGTTCATGGTTCGGTGTGGGGTTACTATTAATATGGTATCTCCAAATTTCACTAGATTAGACAATTTTTCTAATTGTTTCTGGTCGTTGAGCTCAACAGGAGGTCACCACTTGCCATTCTCGTTGCTTTATACTCTGGGCCAAAGATTTCCGTCAAAGACTTTGATACTAGAAAAGGTAAAAGTGTTCGCACTGATTTGCCGGGTGTGTCAGCGTGAATAACATGGAATCGGGGAAAAAATACTTTCTGGTTACCAAAAAACTGGAAAACTTCATCGGTGCGCCCTCTTTTCTGAGGGCGATCAGAGAGTGGGGGAAGGAAACAAGCCATAAGTAAATGTTTACTTTCGGCAGCGGCGCCAGCCACCCACCATGGAGTCCTACAAGGGGACGCTGCAGGGTCTGTAAGTACAGGCCCCGCAGACGCCAGCTGTACGCCACCACTATAACCGAATATGGTGTATCCAAGGTAGGATAGCCACACAGGTTTAACCCTTGCCGCCAGGAAACATGGAAGTCGATGGAAGTGAGTAGAGGAATGGAAAGTTTTAAAGTGAGAGAAAAGACGAAGATGTGAGGTGGAGACAGGAAAAGGCAACTGCCGATTCCCCCCGGGCGGGTCAATCCGGGGGTGCCGTCTACGTGAAGCCGGGGCCAAAGGGGTGTGTTGCCTCTGCCGGGGGGGGGCCCTAATGGTCCAATCACCCAGCGTCGGCTCAACCCCCAGGATCCCCTTTTCCCCGGACACGGCAAAGCCACGCACGGCTAGGCGTGAGAGGGAGTAGAAACTCCCCCGTTAGCTCGGGTCCGTGGTGTCGCTACACACCAAACGCTTGCTTGCGCAGGCGCCCCTGCGGGGTTAGTACCACCTAATATTCCCTCGTACCTCCCGCGGTTCTATTGACAGCTGCGCAAAGCAGCAGGCTTGGAATACACTACGCCGAGTTATTAAAAATACTGGCGTGAACTATCGCTTCTTCTCTCCTTGTGTTTTGCCCCTACACAAATAACCTTTTATGTCCCATGTCATGGCTGCAAGCGATCCCTAATAACGCGCAAAAGGTCAGTTCAAAAGCACGAATGAAAAAAAAACAGATTCAACCAGTATGGGAGGGTTCGTACACTTAATTGAAATCTATTGTAATGTGTCCATCAGACGAAATAGGTAGCCTCGAGCTACAGATAAAATGTGGCGCACGTCATGGTTGAGTAATATAGCGTCAACTTAAAAGCTCATCACCAACATTGCTAGCCCACAATAAAAAGGGTGAAGACGCAGTCTCCTTCTTAGGGAAGTCATGGTTCAGTGGTGCAGCTTTGATAACGGCGACCAAATGCAACATGCATGTCAGGCTACAAGTTGGGACGAGTTGCGGGAACACTCCACGCATCGGGGTTACCGTGCCCCGGTGTTCATTCGATCATCGATGGTGATTAGGATTGGTCGTTAGTCTCTTCCACTAGTGCTAACGGTAGGAAGAAGAGTGCGTGAACCTCTGAGATGACTGTTTTGAAGAGATAGGTTCTGATACCCTGGAGATGGGTGGCAAGAATCGTGCGCCTATGGTACGCCTATTTGTATGGCCAAGGGGTTTGTGTTGTGAGCGTGGCAGACACAGAACAACGCAGCTACGCTCTCTGACCAAACAGGATTAAGGGGCCAGGAGGGCACCACCTTGATAGATGCCCCGGGGAAGCGGGCATCACTTAATTGGTGAACGAGAGGGTCGAGCGGAAGAGTGAGCAATCAGCTTCACAGCTTGACGTGTGTATCTTTTGATCACTCCCGCTATCTGTCATTCTGTCCACTGCTTTATTTTTTTATTTTCACGCCCGTGCAGTTAACGACATCAAGAAAACAGTGTTGTGTTGCCTCGTTGTGTTGTGGATGTTTATGAACTGACAGTGCTGTTCTGAGCTTCTGCATCGAGGCATTTCTCAACAGTTACGTTTCTTGCTATTGCATAAAAACGGACAGTAATTTTTATTTGTAACGTTTTACTGGTATGTAGTTGGTTGTTCGGATTTGGGCTATTCTCGGACAGATTGATAGGCTCCCTCCGCCTAGCGAGTGGGTCGCAAAAAGGGGGCGTTCGAGTGTAAGTGCAACCTCCCCAATTCATTCAGTGTTGTGGAAGTGGCCGTAACGAGTCGTCGTGGAACGTTCTCAGCTCTGGAGTAGCATATGTGGTATTTTGCGAGTTCCTTGTAGTTGTCCTGCGCGCGACAGGTAACGAGTGTTCGCGTTCAACTGAACGATCTGTAGCTCTTACTGTCAGCAGTAATATCTCTACCTATACTTTATCAGGCTTTGTTTTCATCGCGCACGAGGCAATCCTGTCAGCACGGAGTGGCGTTAAGCAAAGCTGCGCTTGTCTCACCTCACTGTCCGACCTTCAGTTGCTTCTTTAAGATACTCTGGGTGAGCACATAGAAAAGATATACATCTGTAACGGAGTTTGTGTCAAGCCTTATGTCTTCTTTACCTGTAGGGAGCTGTTCGCATACAGCTTTTAGCAACGTGAAGCTGTAACCAATACTCGCATTAGTCGTCAGAATCTGCTTGGCTATTCCAGTTGGTTTACGGACCTCTAAATCATTGCTCACTTTTTCCCGCTGTTGAAGCGGTATTCGTCCTTTATATTTAGAGAAGGGCTACTCTACTGCGTTGAGTAAAGGATGATTACAGCTTACAGAAGCATGTGATGGTAGTAATCAGCGTGTAATTTCATGAAATTAAGGCAAGACAGTCTCCACGCTGCCGGTTACAAGTGCGTTTAGGCAACCAAGGAGGCTTCGCACTGTAGCCTTATCTTGAGGCACGAGATGACGATGACGCGTGTTGTTTCGCATTGTAGCCTTATTTTGAGGCACGAGATAGCGATGACCAAATGACGATGACGCTTTGCATTTAGCGGCCAAATCTTCATACGTTCCTTGTGCCTTGGCTGCTTGTTCAGCGACAATGAACGTAGAGCGCACTAAAGACCCATCGGGCCATAAATACCTATGGATGCCGGCATGCAAGGAAAAAAGAAAGCTCCGCCAGTGATGTCGAGAGCGTGAAGCTGTGTTAGGTGACAGCTCATCTAACGCGTGGAGTTCTCCTCCGGAGCAAGAACGCGAAGAACATGATCAACAATGTTATTCCATCGGGCATTATGAGCACAGTGACTACAATTTGGAGGTACGACCATTGTATCCACGTCAACAAGTTCATGTCGGAAGCAGGCGGAAGGTCACATAATGGCTGGACAGGGAAGCTCCGTTTTTTATTGTTGAAATAATAGGTACCCGATGACATTAACAACAGCAGATTAAGCAAGCGAAAAAAAACGCACTGGCAAATCAGTCTGCAAGGAAACTTTGCGAGTCACTGTAATTGGTGACCTTAAAGTGCGCTCTTCATCATGATGAATGGCGTATCTCTGACCGCTGTAATTGTAGTTACCCATGTTGCAATTTCCAAATGAAATACATATCTTCACTAAACAGGCAACAAGGGCCTTGTTATCACGGGTGTGAGCGGCCTTGCTAAAAGTGTCGTAGAAAACAGACCAACAAACAAAAAAAAATGTGCATCATCCCTCTTTGGATAGGGCATTTTTTACATCATGTTCAACACCGTGCGGCATTACAATATCATCAACGTTACACACCAGGAAATAATACGTGTGTGTTCATCTGATCTAGTTAGTGAGCGCCTGGTTCGTCGAACTTGACGCGCAAGAGACCATGCCGTTCCATTGTTCTTAAACAAGGCAACTTTGAAGTCTCACGCACTGCGTGGCAGAAATGTTTCTTGATCATGGTTCTTGATCAGACAATGGACATAGAGACTATCTAAACAGCTCGGTGTCGGCACCACGGACAGTGGTTTTTCTCAGAAAAGGTGTAAGCTCCTTATGACAGTCATTTCTTCATCATCATGTTACCTCACCAAACGAACTTTAGTTGAACTTGTGAATACATTCAATACATTATAAAGAAGTTCTAATAAAAGTGACGCGCCAATAACTGCAGATAATCCACTTGATGTAACACACAAACGCTGGCATATGTACTTCTATCATCCATCTAGCTTAGTATACTATCACTTTTAATTGCAGGGATTTGCCAACAAACGCGTCCTAAGCTTCCATTCGAAAAAAGTGACGTCTGTGCTGAAACGTGTGCAGCTAGTTTAAGTCAAAGAGTAGACAGCTTTTTAGAAGCCAATGTAGTCAAGATGGCTGATAAACTTATAGTATGCGCATGACTCAGTTTAAGCTAAGATGTCGATCCTGCCCGTGACACTTGACTCCGGGTGCGAAAAAACCAGACTCGCCCATTACTTCACATAAGACTGACAATCACGATGCATGCAAACCAAAAAAATAAACAAAACAAAAAGCAGTGTAAAAATATTTCACGACAAAAATGAGAAAAGTTTCCTTTCATTGCTGATCAATTAACTATAGCTTTTTCCGGCATATAAATATCAGTAGCAGTGTTCGCGGCAGATGCTGCCAGATAGGTTATATAGACTCTCTGAACTTGCGAAACGACAGTGCGATTGCCGGATGCAATACAAAATTAAATTTAACAACTTTATCTTGATGCATGTCGGCATTCAAATGTCTCACAAAATTTAAATAAGAATACAGCGGATAAATAAGAGTAAGAATGTCAGCGGATTAAAAGAACGTGTGGGCAAAATTTATGGAGCCCTGTCCTACGTCGTCTCTGATAATCGTATCACAATTTTGGGGTGTAAAAGTTTTCACACGACTACATGATCATATCTTTCATGCGATTGCATTCTCTGTATCATTCTCTGTCAGGTTTTTGTGATACTTGGTTCAATATCCCTTGATACTTATAAGCATCGCTAACACATATAGCAAAGTCCTTTCTATTCTCTCTTAGGAATCACGTTGTCAAGTAAGCTAGTGAAGTTCGTTTCTTCGAACGCCTCAAGAAACAGTACTGAACGCGTCAAAGAATGGAACAATGACGAGGGTAACAGTATCAAAACGAAAGCAAACAAACTGGTCGTTTCTGGACTTTTCCCCCCGTCACCCCACTCTCGTCTATTTACTACTACTTCGCACTCGCAAAAGATTTCTTCATACCATCCATGCTTGAAACAGTGCACCGCGAAAAAAGAACTCAGGCAGAAGCCTCTCAAGTGCCCGTTTTCTTTCACCCAGACACTGAACGAACTATTTGAGCCGCGATGAACGGGGGTAGCAAAAAAGAACGCATTTCGCTTTGCATGCTGGTAAATCTCGAGTTCACGCCGCTTATCGTCTGCTTCGCTTTTTGACCTGAAATGCCCATCCCTGAATTCTTTCTTCAGTCTTTCTCTTTGCGTCTTCGGGAATGACACGACAACACCCTTTTGACCCGCAATCAAATAATATGCAAATGAACGCATTTGTCTCGTCACCCAAGCCCCGCAATACTGGAAGCTGCGGCTGGTTCACACCTTCTCGTCGAATGCACCACTACCCTCCAAGGACCGAGTTCTTGGCTAGAGACAGGCGCAGAAATGACGAGGGCGGAGCGGACTTTTGACGTTCAGAGCGGGTCGAGGAAGCATTCATGGATGGCTGTATGTACGTAATCATAAAGCTTATGGACAAACGATGCGATGAAGAGAAGATTAAAAAAAGAAAAAAACGGTCTTTCTAAAACGAAATAAACATATATAACGAAAACAAGTGAAAAAGACTGAAAGTGATTTGGACATGTTAGAGGTCGGAAGATTGAGCCCAGGAATTAAAGGATGTCCCTCCTTTCGTGAGACGTAGTGATAACTGGATCAACGCCACTATCTTTTTTCTTTTGACGTAACACGGAATATTTTGAAGCCTCATCATTCTTTTTTTGAATATTGAAGGGTGCGAGCATTCACACCTTTGAACTGATATAAGATACCCAAACATTTGATTAGTTGCTCATTTCCGTGTTACACATCGGTAAATAAATATCAGCCTGCTATAAGCCTTTTTTTGTTTTATCTGGTGTCAGCAACCAACCATCAGCGCCATAAAAATACGTTCGCTCAATTACAGACAAAAAGAGGGGAAAAGAAACGAAGCAAAAGAAGTAACCTAATTAAGTCTTGTGTTTTCTCACCAGTTTGTTCTTTTGTTCAAAGAGGCTGCTTGATGCATCAAAGCTTTGTTTACTCTTAAGCGGTGTATTAATGATAGTATGCCTGTCTTAGAACATTTTTCTTCATTTCTGTGCCATGCAGACCGCTTCCACAGATCATTATCATTACCATTAGCCTGACTACGGCCACTTCAGAGAAAGTGCCCCTTCCATTATCCGCCAATCAACCAGGTCGTGTGCTTCCTGTTGCCACGTTACACTGCGAATGTTTTAATCTCATCGGCCCGCCTAACTTTCTGTCTCCTTCATGCATTTGCCTTCTCTCGGAATCTAGTAAGTGAGCCTAAATGACCAGCGGTTATCCTGCCTACGTGCTATGTGCCCAGCCCATGTCAATCCTTCCTCTTGATTTTTTTCCAACTATATTATCTTTAACCCCGGTTTGTTCCCTGACCCGATCTGCCCTCTTTCAGTGTCTTAAGGTTACACATATCGTTATCCTTTCCATCGTTGGACGTATCGTCCTCACTATAAGCTGAACTCATTTCCTAAGCCTCCAGGTTTCTGCTCCGTAGGGGAGTACCGGCGAGATGCGGCTGTTATATACCTTCCTCTTAAAAGTTAGTATCAAATTAACATTCATAATTTGAGAATGCTTCCCGAATGTGATCCATCCCTTCCTTATTCTGCTAGTTATTTCACTCTCATGGTTTGGCCCCGTGGTGACTACCTGTCCTAAGTACACATATTTCTCTACAGCTTCCAGTGCCTCTCCACCTATCGCAAAGTGATGTTTTATGCCAAGACTATAGCACATTACTTTAGTTTTGTGCATATTAATACACACATGACTTTTATAGATAGCTGAAGCGAAATTGTACGACCCATAAGTTTTGTTTTGATTTTATCGCGTGGCAACGCGATAGCGGTAAAACATTATTTCGCAGCAATTCCGGCGCTGGTGTCGGCGTCATTGGTTCTGAGCAAAAAATCATCATCTTATGCGTTATCGAATACTGGAGAACAATGCAAATAAAATAAATGACAAAAAAATTTGGGCCAGATTAGACACTTAAAACTGGGTCGTTTGGGTCTGGGTGGTAATGAACCCGGCTCATTTGCGTGGCAACCGGATGTTCTACCACACTGCTACGCCTTTTTACAGCGACAGTTGTTACGAGATCACAACTCGGGTCACGCGCGTCACCGTAGTTGTCCGCTGCCACCGCCACTACCACCGTTGTCTGTAACCACTTCGCACAAAATAGGAAAAAGACCTAGTAGCAAGGACACCGTCGGCCTCGAACCTGGGTCCGTTGCGTGCGAGTCCAGTATACTCCTACTGAGCCATGCCAGTGCTTGGGAATTCTTCGCAAACTTGCCTTGGGCAGGTTTGATGTCGGGGAAGGAATCGGGTGAATAGAGTAATAAAGCGTTTTAGAACACCAAAATAAAAACAAGCCGTCACACAATGCGAATCGCGTAATAAGTGGGTTGTTCAATGACATATCCTATTAAAAGAAAAACTTGTTTTCGTCATTACTCCAGCATTACAGGCTGGAGCGACGAGTATACCCTTCACCACACCCAAAATCGACAAAACAGAAAAGCGTAATACTGAGACGCCTGCAAAGCAGCACATACACACAAGGGGCCCTAATGCACCGTCTCTACCCAACGAGATATAGCTCTATGTGCACGCTTTGCAACGTACCGGACACCCTGGCACACTTGCTTCTTGCATGCCAGTGTATTGCCAGACGTAATCTGCAACAACACACGACTGATAATGAAGATGGACGGACGAACGAAGACCCAACCGAAACGTGGGAGGCGAAGCTGGCCCTCGAGGACCTAGAAGACCAACAACAACTCGTCGCCAGGGCCAAGACGGCAGTAGAAGCCAGAGGGTTCCTAGACTAAGGAGCCCTCCCACCTCAGGGTGACACCGGGCATTGCTCGGGGCACTGTTTCAAAATAAACGTTTACTTTTCTCTCTCTCTCGCTCACCTAATAACAGTGGCACATACCCACTTCAGGCATAATTCCTCATCGTCGCCAGCCACTGCATTAACAACTGCCACAAAACTCCTTTAATGTGTTTAGCGGATACCACACTTCTCAGAAGAATGACGAAGAATAGCATAGTGACTGCCGGCCGACTACCAAGACATTCATATTATTAATGGCATAGTGGATACCCATAAAGTGAGCTTTCAGCAGTTACCTATTAAGTGATTAGAAAAGGCTCTGAAAGGCCACTCTTCTAGCTTTCGCTGTGACTACGCTGCGCTATCCACGCAGGCCTGGCGTTTTTTTTTCTTTCATAATATTTATTATACCTCGGATGGAGATTTATAACAGTGGTGTAGGGATACCCTCACTAAGCGCCTGTAATCACACAACTACTGCAGCTTGTGAATACACGGAAAATACCTCTCTCTGTTTGAAAAGGCATTGAAAGCAGCTTTCGGGCTGTACAAAAACACGCGTTCTTTATACATGCTTCCCAATGCAGCAATAAATATTGCAGTAGTATTGCGTGGCGCGAGCGACCATCAAAATTGGGTGTCACACCGTGTTGGTATTACAAAAGTGCATGTTTTGAAGCCGGTAACTCACTACGAAAGGCACCCAAGCTACTGCGCTTGTTTCCTGACGGCCGCCTAGTGGAGGCAGAGCAAGTACGAAATGATTTTATGCACTCAGTGTTTGAATTACGCACTAAGAACGTAACATCACTATTGCGTTCAACTTCTAAAGACGAAGCTTCAGGGTCTGTTGTCAATTTTAAATCTGTTTGTTTCTCCATAAAAGTGTAGAGTTTACTCCCTACAAAATAAAACTATTGTCCATTGTGCACCATTCCGACCGAACATTGCCTACTCCACGCCTCTTCTCCACATCATATCTCAGATGTCTCTACACCAACTTCAGCTGTTACAAGCACGAAGCTTACGCATACGTGCGGGGGTTCCACAGGCAAAGGCAAGAGAACCCAACTTTATATTAATTAGAAATGTTGAGACCTGTTGGCACCTTTTTCGTGTAGTCAGGCAACCTTCACATTTGCTCATATCACACATCATGAGCCATGCCCGAGCGAAATTACACCATGTGTACCAACAGTACATTTCCCTGCTTCCAATGTTGACCCATTGGACACTGGACCAAAACTACCCGCCATGGCTGCTTGAGCTACCAACTATTGAAACGTCAATAGAAATACGTCATAGCTGACATGAAGTGCCAATCGTTGCCGCACAGCAGTTGGCATCACATCATCTATTTGACAGGTACCAAGGCTACACTGACGTGTACACTGACGGCACCATTGCCAAAGAGACAGCAACACCAGCATTGAAAATTCCGAAATTGCGCGAAGAATATGCATGTTGATTGGGCCATCTCTTCTCTTCAACAACGTCGGAGCTCAAAGCAATTTTGCTAGCCGTAAGCTGTATTAAACTGCTGACGACACCAAGGAAGTGGGTGGTAATTACACACACTCTGGAGGCATTCGCATGTGTGGAAAATACCGATTCAAGACACATTGATGTGCGTATAGTATAGGCTATACTAAAAGAGCTTTTAAAAGCTACGAAGTCGAATCATCGAGCGGTATTTCAGTGGGTTTCTAGTCACTGCGGAATCAAGGGGAAAAATTGGCAGATACTCTGGCAAAAACCGCTCATCATTTTACGCAAACGTGCCTCATTCCGGTATCTCAATATGATGTAAACAGAATTGTACGAACAACAAAACGTGAATTATGCCTGTCTACCTGGTTCACAGACCAAACAAAGGAATTGATCCTATATTCTGCTTATCCTAATCTTGAATACCAATTAGACCGTGACATCCCAAGACGTATCGACACACTCATACATCGCCTAAGACTTGAAGCGGCTTTTACAAAAGACTTCCTACTTCGTATTCAGCGTGCAACATCATCAGCATGTTCACGCGGCCACGACGACGAGGATATTTGACACCTCTTGCTCGACTGTACGAAACGCGACACACATCGAAGGCGACTAGAACAAGAACTCCATAAGTTAGATCCCGAGCGACCAGTTACGTTGAATAAAATACTGGGGCCATAGCTATCTAAAACAAATGGCTGAGCAATGAAGGTGCTGCAACACGTCTTCGAAGAAACAAAAATATGTGACCAATGCTGAGTGGACTATAGTTGAAAGTGAGCGTGGCAATTATGTATTTCCCCTGACCATAAAAAACTTTTGCTCTTACCTATGTGAGGCTGTATATATGTATATTTGCTATTTTGTTTTTTTTGCATTATTTGTAACAATCAAGTGGAAAGGGGTATAGCCGTCGCCAAGCAACGGGGACAAAAACTCCTTCATTTATTTTCCATTTCAATGAAAAAAATACAGAGGAAAGAGGCTCATGTGATAGTTGAAACTTGCCTAAAGAGATATTCTCAATTTCATGGAGTCATTCTCAATTTTCCTGGATGTCACGTTTGAAATGTATCTGCCATCGATAGCACTGTGCCTAGAAATAGCGAAGGTAGCCTAACAGCAGTGTCCATGCTTTTTCGCTGTCTGATACTCAATTTTTTGTGAATATATAAGACAGAAGCTGAGCCGAGCAGCACCCGAAAGCCATGTACTGCAAGACAGCTGCCTCTCAGAAGAATTACGCTGCCAGTAACAAGGTTATATTATCTGATTCAAAACACCCCGCTCACTTGATCTTTTGGAAGGTTAGCTCTACCTTTGTGACATACGTAAAAAAGCAGAAAGAATTTGTGCCGTCCTAGTTTACTTATGAAGCGAAATGTATTTACGGTGGTACTTTCAAATAAATGCACTGCTGCAACTGTTTGATTGCCATACTTGTGACACAGACGTGCATATGTATCTGTATGTATTAAAATACATGTGTTGAAGAATGAAAACAGGCGCTCACCTTGTCCGAACGGAAAAGTACCACCACTGACATTTCGGGGCCACAACGAGTCCCTAGTTTACAAAGCATATAATGAAAGAGGGCGCGACTATTTGTGTGTTGCGTTACGCAGAGGGCGTAGATGTATCTTGGGCGGATCACGCTGCGTCCGATAAATAGTGTTTTTATTAGTTTCATTGTGCAGTGATTCTGAAAGCAGCCATGCCCTATTTATGGTTGCACAGAAATTCCAAGATGGGCGATTAAATGCAGAGCAGACAACTTCGCCCTTATCGCACCAAAAGGTAGCGCCAAAACGTGCATGTTTATGCAAAAATTTTATATGATCTAGGAGGTCATGCATAATAAAATTGTATCGGTGGGGACGTCAGATGGTTGGCGCTGATGATGTGTAAGTTACTGCCCCCGTCTTAGCACTGCCATGCTTACTTGCGGTATACGTAGGGTTACACCGTCAATGTAGTCAATAGAAAATAGTAATGAGGCTGCGGACAAAAGGTAAGGGGATAGGTCTATGCCACAGAGGAAGAATATTGAAAACTGCTACAAAGGCTGTTCTAGATTTTATAAAAAGCACTGGACTAGAAACTAGACTGTAGGGTACTATGCTAAGTGGCTATTGTACATACGCATCCCCTCTTCTTGTCCCCATCATCACCCTTCATCCCTCGTTCCTTCCCCCTTTCCTTATCCCCTGTGTATAGTAGCAGGCTAGAGTGAACTAGCTCAGGCCGACCTCTCTGCCTTCTAATAAATTCTCACACACACACCACATTTTCTCCGTGATAACTGTCAAAGCCGGAATCTCGGTTTCTTTCAGCTTCAACAATGTTTTACTACACACCATAAATGGTCAGTTTTTATACGTAGCTGCTCGCAACATCCATTTGTGTACTTTGCAATGGGGGAAGACGATGGAGACGGGGCATTATGTGCGGCAGCATGTCATGATTGAAACTGCAGCCATATGTCATTATGACTACCAAATGTACAGGGCGCTGTACGACATTAGGGCACGTACACTGGCTATCACGTCCTTCATTGGGAACATATCCCTTTTGATATGTGTATTAAGCAAACAGAAATGAAGGTATTTGTCCGTTCCTCCATGTTTATCTTGTTCTGAAACATCTGCATCACGGCTGCCTTTTTTGTTTCCTAGCATTAGCGTCATTGATACATTGTCAGTACACACTGTTCTCGTATCATAAGCAGCAATGGCATTATAGAACGAGTGAAGCACTTTTCAGTGAAAACGACTGCTCCAATGAACTCGTTATTCCAATCGGTGTCCCACGGTTGTGCCCTCATTATACTGAAGGCAGCGCAGATTATCTACCCTCGCAAATAAAGGCTGGCAGTGATCAAAAGCAGCACTCTTTACTTTATCGACATCATACAGAAAACACGTCGGAAAAATCTATAACAAGTGGAATATTTTTTCTCGTTTGTGAAGTTGCTTTAAAAAGGCTATAATTATTCTAGACAAATTTTTTTTATTAGAAACCAGCAAGTGGTGCCGGAGGCCATGTGTGGTTGTCACAAAACGAGCGCTAAAAACGGGCGCGCCGCCAAATTCTTGCGATAACGCGCCCGAGAGACGCCGCGAGGTCAAAAGAAAAAAAAACAGACATCCAAGGCTCCCCGGGCGCGCGACGCCTCTCCTCTCGGAAGCGTGGCGTCGCCGATGAACCTCCTCACCCCACAGCGGCGGCCGGGTGAGCGCTAGAAATTTCCAGAACGAAAGGGGCGTGGTCATACCGAGTTGAATCATCCTCCGGGGAGGGCAGTCGAACCGTCTCGCGCCTCTCCCCAGCTTTCGCTGCGTATCGCGCCGACGAAATGACGAGAACCGTCTGGAATGTCGCGCGCAAGGTATTTAACCGAGCAGCCGAGATGAAAGATCAGGAGGAGACGGAAGTGAGCGCCAGAGCGCGTAGGGATTCCGCCGTGTAGTCGGCGAAGGTTTTGGTCCGTAGGGACGAAGCCGGAGATGAAGAGGATTTCCACCTGAGGGGTGAAGGCTCGGGCTACAAGCAAGAGCGTGTGCTTACCGCTATTGAGCGAGGACGTGTGGCAACAGCTGCGTGTGTGAAGCCGACGTGTTTCCGGCGAAGAAGTTTGAAGCTTGGAGAGTGGCCAATTGAAGACGCGAGGTTTCTTGGAAGAGAAACTTTGGGACAGCGGAACGGCAACAACGCTGGACTTTGAGTGAGTGATTCTCGGAAGAGTATCATCCAGACTTTTGTTCCAAGAACTTTGGACTGGATAGGTTTTCTATCTCTTTAGTCTTAAGTGTCTTGGTTGTGTTCAATGCATGCGACTGCATTGTAGTGCGTATCGTTGTCTGTTTCCGTTGTTTTGAGTGTGGCTGATTGTACCGTGTAGTACGTTGTTCGATTGGTGACGTATTGTATGTAACTAGTGTGGAGTGTGCATTTTTGTGTATTGTTTTCGATCTGCCATTATTGAGAATATAATTTGTTTGTTTATCAACTCTCGGCTCTCACTTGTCCTTTGGGCCACAGCCGGCGTCCGCTGGCGCGCCAAAAAGGACCACTTCTAAATTGTCCACGCTTTCGTGGTGCGGTTCGGGGGGGCAATACTTCGGTCCTTGGAATTAGCCCGGCGATCGCCTCCCTAAAAAACGGGACAGGTGTGACAATTAATCTGGCGTCCGCGACATAGGACCTTTTGGTGCACAGTGTGTCCAAAGTAGTGAGAAAGAGCCTCGAGTTGTTGATACTGCTATCGGAACAATTTTGTGTGTTCTTCAGTGTTCTCGTTAACGAGTGCAGGGGAGTGTTCCGATAGACTGATTTAGGCAGATACTTTTGCATGCGGCAAGGTTTTATTTGCGAGTTGCGAGACACAATGGATCTCGAAAAGTTAGTTGCTCTTGGTGAGAAGATGGGTCTTTCTGGCGCCGAACTACGGAAGTGGGTCACCCAGAAGGAAAAAGAAGAAAAAGAGAGGGCCAAGGAAGAAAAAGCAGCTGAGTTGAAGAGAGAGAGGTTGGCAGCTGAAAGGGCGGGATAAGAAAGAGAAGCGAGGGAGCGACAGCGGAAAGAAGAAAGAGAAGCAGAGATGGCTGAAAGGGAACGGCAGCGGCAGCACGAGATGGAACTCGAGCGGCTCCGTTTGCAACAGCGAAGTGAAACTCCCGTCCAAGCTAGAGTTGAGAGCAGCGAACGGGAAGATCACGGCTTCCGCTTGACCCCAAGCAAGCTGCTCGTAGCGTTCGATGAAAGGAAGGACGACCTAGACGCGTACCTCCACAGATTTGAGACGTTTGCGAGGAGCCAGAATTGGCCGGAACAGCAATGGGCAACTGCTTTGAGTACTTGCTTGAGTGGTGAAGCGCTCAATGTGTACGGTAGGCTGACGCCGACCGATGCAGCCAACTATGCATAGGTGAAAGCTGCTTTGCTGAAGCGATTTAGATTTACTGTAGAAGGATTCCGGGACAGATTTCGGACAGAAAAGCGAGCTGATGGTGAGACGGCTACGCAGTATGCCGCCCGACTTTGCCATTATTTCGACAGATGGATTGAACTTTCAGGGACAGCGCAGGAGTACGATGAGCTTGGAGAGCTCCTAATTAGAGAACAATTTCTTACTAGTTGCCACTCGAGCCTGTCGCTGTACTTGAAAGAGAGGAAGGCTGAGTCGCTTGAAGGAATGCTTGAATTGGCTGATCAATTCTTGGAAGCGCAAGGTGGAACTAATTTGGCCAAGGTAAAGAAGGAGTGTCCCGATGATTCGAAGAAATTGGCTTCCGAAGAAAAGAAGCGTGCACCAGAGAGCATTCCGCGATGTTTTCTGTGCAACCGAGTGGGTCATCGCGCGAAAAACTGTCGAACGATCTTTACGAGCCCTACGGCAGTAAAATGTTTCAAGTGTGGTCAGACTGGGCACAAAGCAGACGCTTGTCGGCACGGAGTGAGTCAAACTCACCAGGTATTCTGTGTGCAAGTGGCACCGAAATCTGATAATAATGCCGTCACCGATGGATTCGTAGAGTTGAAAAATGGGGAGAAAATTCCTATTGTGAATGCTGTAATGTCAAAACAGCCAACCGGTGTTACGAAAGGAATGCCAACGCTGCCTGGAAAAGTTGCAGACAAAAAGATTACGGTGTTAAGAGATACTGGTAGCTCCACTGTTATCGTGCGGAGAGATTTGGTACGGGAAAGTGAGTTAACAGGCAAAACGAAACTGGTTTGTTTAATTGACCGTACAGTTCGGATGCTTCCCGAAGCCGAAATTGAAGTTGAAACCCCGTACTTCAGCGGGAAGGTTACTGCTTTATGCATGACGACCCCCCTGTATGACCTTGTCATCGGAAACATCGACGTGGCGCGAGGGCCAAGTGATCCAGAATGTTTGGGAGAAGACCCGAAGATAGAGCCCTCGTCAACACAGCGGCCGCGAGATACAGTGGAGGAGCCTCCCGTGACGGATCTCACTAGAGCCCAAGGTGACCGAATAACTAGAAATGTAACTTAGAAGTGTGGCAGCTTGGGCTAGTTGGTATGGCATGACGATAGTTATTGCGCGAGAACAAAACGACGACACAGAGACAAGAAGGACGCTCGTGTCTTTCGTGTCCTTCTTGTTTGCGCTCGTGTCTTTCGTGTCCTTCTTGTCTCTGTGTCGTCGTTTTGTTCTCGCGCAATAACTATCGTCATGCCATACCAACTAGCCCAAGCTGCCACACTCCCAAGGTGAAGCTGCGGCGCAAGAGACAGCAAAGGAGAAGACGATCGTGTCGAATAAGTTCACGTGCTGGGCAGCTGGACGTACGTCGGCACGACCCCAACCGACAGACAGTGTAATGGTGACGGAGTTGGCCAGCCAGGCCCAATGCCGTGACATGAACAAGCCGGTAAATAAACCGACAGGGCCCGTCGAATGTTATGACCCGTTAACGGTGTCGGAAGAGACAACGATGGCTGAGAAGACGCCTCAGATATCGTCGTTGGAAAGGGCTCGCCGAAAAAGAACAAGGAAACACAAGAAGAGATCGAGCGAGCACCGCAAGAAAGGGCGCAAGCGCCGCGCAAAGTACACAGGATAAGTGCTGAAGTCAAATCAGAATGTGTTTGGCAGTGCTGAGTGACACATGTTGTGTTAATGTTCTTGTTATCCTGTGTCTGAAGTGTATGTCGAACGAGTCAAAGTGTTCTGTGCTGTGATGTGATGTATAGTGTTATATAATTGTTGTAATGAGAGAACTTTGTACGTTTGTGTTGTTTGGAATAAGTGATAAAGTGTTGTAGTCATGTACCTGTGGCTATATTTCATGTGTTGTGGAATTGAACTACAATGTAAGATTGTATCGAGCGAGCTATTGCGAATATGAAGTGTCACGAGCGACGGTTTGTGTTACAGTCGTTCAGAGTGTGTGGTGACTTTTCGCGCTCGATTGTGTGGTTTTGAATATTATGAGATAATATTCTTAAAGTGGCGGGCAGTGTCACAAAACGAGCGCTAAAAACGGCCGCGCCGCCAAATTATTGCGATAACGCGCCCGAGAGACACCGCGAGGTCAAAAGAAAAAAAAAACACATCCAAGGCTCCCCGGGCGCGCGACGCCTCTCCTCTCGGAAGCGTGGCGTCGCCGATGAACCTCCTCACCCCAGAGCGGCGGCCGGGCAAGCGCTAGAAATTTCCAGAACGAAAGGGGCGTGGTCATACCGAGTTGAATCATCCTCCGGGGAGGGCAGTCGAACCGTCTCGCGCCTCTCCCCAGCTTTCGCTGCGTATCGCGCCGACGAAATGACGAGAACCGTCTGGAATGTCGCGCGCAAGGTATTTAACCGAGCAGCCGAGATGAAAGATCAGGAGGAGACGGAAGTGAGCGCCAGAGCGCGTAGGGATTCCGCCGTGTACTCGGCGAAGGTTTCGGTCCGTAGGGACGAAGCCGGAGATGAAGAGGATTTCCTCCTGAGGGGTGAAGGCTCGGGCTAAAAGCAAGAGCGTGTGCTTACCGCTATTGAGCGAGGACGCGTGGCAACAGCTGCGTGTGTGAAGCCGACGTGTTTCCGGCGAAGAAGTTTGAAGCTTGGAGAGTGGCCAATTGAAGACGCGAGGTTTCCTGGAAGAGAAACTTCGGGACAGCGGAACGGCAGCAACGCTGGACTTTGAGTGAGTGATTCTCGGAAGAGTATCATCCAGACTTTTGTTCCAAGAACTTTGGACTGGATAGGTTTTCTATCTCTTTAGTCTTTAAGTGTCTTGGTTGTTCAATGCTTGCGACTGCATTGTAGTGCGTATCGTTGTCTGTTTCCGCTGTTTTGAGTGTGGCTGATTGTACCGTGTAGTACGTTGTTCGATTGGTGACGTATTGTATGTAACTAGTGTGGAGTGTGCATTTTTGTGTATTGTTTTCGATCTGCCATTATTGAAAATATAATTTGTTTGTTTATCAACTCTCGGCTCTGAATTGTTCTTTGGGCCACAGCCGGCGTCCGCTGGCGCGCCAAAAAGGACCACTTCTAAATTGTCCATGCTTTCGTGGTGCGGTTCGGGGGGCCAATACTTCGGCCCTTGGAATTAGCCCGGCGATCGCCTCCCTAATAAACGGGACATGTGTGACAGTGGTCCATGGGTGACCTTTCTCGCGATCGACATGTTATCTCTTTTCAAGTGGCATGACTGTGTTAGGGCGAAGGTTCTTTTAGCGTGTGCATATGTAGGCCTGGCCAAACATTATGCAGAACATTGTAAGTTGACCAAACGTGGCATTTGCTGCTGAAAATAGTCAGCCTTTTCCCCAGCGACATCACTGCCACCACTGTGTGATTTTGCTTTCACGCAGAAGCTCGTAACACTCTGACCCAGCCCACTCGGCGTTCCTGCTGGAAATTGATGTTACTACATGAGAATAAATCTTCGTGCGTGATATTGCGCGATTGGGCATCTAATATATCCTCTTTGTTATGGCCTTATTCTGCACAGTTGCCTTTACTTGGTGTTTCTGCATGTATTATACAATTCACATTCGGCTTTATGCTCACTTACAGGCTTTATGGTGTTGTACGACGTGTGCATAGTATGCAATATAGTTAACATCTACTGTGGAGTACACTGTCCATTGCACGTTACATCAAGGGAGTCAAGTGTTAATGGGACACATACGCAGAAAAAAAATATGACTTATGCGAAGCAGTGGTGAACATGGTCAATTGTGCAATCTCTCTATAATGCACGAGTGTTCTATAATACTGGCAGATAGCTGATATATAGGCACTAACAGTATTATTTGTGTTGTAAATTTTTGCCCACCACTGCCGTAATTTTGAGACTGCGTGTTCCGGCTGACTGCCAAAACGCCGCGCACATCGCCTGAGCTGAACGCTAATGGACGATGTATCACACTTCGAATCTCTACGTCATGTTTGAAGCTGTAAGAGCCGGCAACCTTTCGTCATGTAATACGCAGCGGGTACAAGCTTTTTCTGTGTACGAAGAAAGCTGAAGCTCCTCGCTCCTACAGCCACTGAGCCGAGGATCAAGACCTGGGAGCCATCGATCAGGTACAAGCGTGCGTGCGCTATATCCGCGTTACGTCCACTTTCACAGGCCTGCACCGAACCAAGACCTCAGTGAACAGCGTCAAAAACGAAAGTACCGAAACACGAGAAAGCTTCAGCCTTGATCGATACACTCCTAGAAGTGCTCGTTCTCACTCAAAGTTGAAGTACGGAGAACACCGCGCCTCCTACGCTGTGACGTGCTATGTGCTATGTGCTTTCGTCACCCTGGGTTACAGGAGTGTGGCTAGCTGAAGTACCAAATTAGGCTAGTTAGAAAATTCTCATGATCAGCGCGCACAAAGCACAAAAACAAATAAAAGTGCACAAGAGAAGCACTTCTGTCATGCAATTTTATGTGTTTTTTCACTTTTTGTTCGGGATGAGTGTGGCTAGCGAGAAAATGAAAATTCGCACTCTCGATGACAGGGACAGTTCCTTGGCGCCTGTTATTCCGGCGAGCCAAGATAAAACCTCTATGAATAATGCGCGGCCGTGAACTTCATCCTAGTACTCTTGTTTAGGGCGGGGAGAAGAATGTCCGCGACGTTGACTAGGCCTCTTATTTCTTGCGTATGCCTTGGGTAGAGTATATCCCCTCCAGCCATTCTGCTTGTAGTATACGAGTTGAAGTCGCCGTAGGAAGGCTCGACCATTGTCAAATTTTCTTTGACGAGGTTGTTATGCGACTGCTTTTATTTATCGCATTTCTTTATATCTACATGCATTGTTGTATGCCCCCAAAACCGAGCATTATGGTATAGGCAGCTTTGCCGTTGTTTTCCAGTTCTGTGTCTAGATGCATGGAGCGACAGGCTTTTGTTTTCCTTGAGGGATATAAAGCAAGTGTACTTCAGGAGCACTGAAAACCATTTGAATAAACGCGGTACATGGCTTCTTTTTTAGCTTTTTTAATTTTGTTAAGAATCACACTTTTATTGATGTGCGTGTTCATGGTGGGCATATCTAGCTACCACAACCTCTCCATGAAATTGAAACCATGACGTTCCTACATAACATTTCTGAAGTAACAGGTGCGAGACAGGAATGAAGAAATGTTTATAGCGTTAATCACTTAAGTAGGCAACTGTAGTGTAACGTCAAGTCACTCAGACGCATGTACTCGTGGTATTTGCTGACATCGCATAAACTCCTCTCATTTAAGTGGGTTGAGAGTATACAGAAACGGTCTCGCATCCTACGATGCCGGGTAGATGTGCTAACTGTATTTGCCGGGAGCCCAGCATTGACAGTACACTGGTCATGATCTTTCTGAACTCTAGTGTTGGTGGGTCCTGCCTCATGCTGTGCTGTAGGCGCGGGAATGGGGCTGGTATTCGCGGACCTCGCAGAGGCTCATCATTTATGGTTGGTGCTGCCGACACTTTTACTTCGGCGCTTCTCTCTTCAGAGGTATTGGTGCCAGCCTCATCGAGTGGTGCTTTAGCTGGTCTTCATCACGCCCACACAGATCCCTGTCCTCTCTTGAACGTGCTTAGGCGGGAACCCCCAGTAGTGTGTACCACTGCGGACCTCCAACTGCACGTGCACCATAGTTCTTATACCATACGTGTTATCAGCCCTGCTCCCTGTCACCGGGAAGTCACTGGTTTTGCCCGAGCGAATCTATTGAATTCATTGCCACAATCGTGTCCCGTGAAAAGATAAAGCGTTCGCGGCGAATATTACGTGCGCAACAGCTTTATTCTGCCTTTTGGGTAAGAAAAGGCACTGATTTAAGTAATGCATTGTGCTTTGAGGCATTTGGAGACGCACCTGTGAACCATGTCTTCCACGAAAAAGCCAAGTATTGACGCTATCGAGGGTGTGGTCGATCTGTAGAAGCAAAATTTGATGAACCAAGAAAGTTTATCTATCTATCTATCTATCTATCTATCTATCTATCTATCTGTCTATCTATCTATCTATCTATCTATCTATCTATCTATCTATCTATCTATCTATCTATCTATCTATCTATCTATCTATCTATCTATCTATCTATCTATCTATCTATCTATCTGTCTGTCTGTCTGTCTGTCTGTCTGTCTGTCTGTCTGTCTGTCTGTCTGTCTGTCTGTCTGTCTGTCTGTCTGTCTGTCTGTCTGACTGTCTGTCTAGCCGCCTGTGTCTGGGTGATTTCGTGATCACCCCGTTAACTTGGGGTAAAGCAAAATAGTATGGGAGGGTAAATTGCTTTGACCAATATGACACACTGGTATTGTCATGAACGGTGTGACATTCCTGTCTTGTACGTCACCAAACCATTGCCGCCAAATGCGTGGTACATACCAGCGGGTCGGTAACTGCCTCTAGTATGCGGTTATGTGTCACAGGAGATCGACACTTCATTTTTACGCAGAAATGGTGAGAACACACTTGGAAAATTCTAAAGCGTGAGTGACACCAGCATCGTCGACACGGCGAATGTAAATAACAAATGTCAGGGACCCAGCAGGAATCACACCCAAGGTTCTGCGTGGCGATCAAGTATTCTACCACAAAGCCATGCCAGGTCTAGGACCAACATTTAATAAAGGCCTAATGATCGTGAAAAGTAAATTGTGGCTGCTATGGTGGCTATCCGTGTTTTTAGTCAGTGTATATAGATTGCTATATTATACAGCCGTCATGTCGGTTGAACGTCATTTGTAGTTGAGGGCCATACGCTGAAGTTGATTTAAGTAGCAGCGTCCAGGGCTGCCATTCTCTCGATCACCAGCGCTTAATAACAGCTCGTTGCTTCTGGTATTGCTAATACTAAAGTCGCTGTTGGCATTGTTGCGCAACTGTAACCAAGTGGCTAAATATAACTTGTGCGAATGCTCAAGGCATGGCTGTGCCTTGTATTTGTAAATACCTTTAGCGCCAATTCGTATCGTTTCGCTCAAAAAAATTACAGCACATGCTCATGCTTCGCATAACGTCGATTCTCAAGGTGCGTAGAATGAGCAGATTTTTTTTCACTCTTTCTTTAGCGTCGGACGTCAGCATAAAGCTCAGGTCACTGTGCGAAAAAAACAACAACTAAACAAATGCATTTTTTTAAAGTTTGAAGGAAGTTCGCCACTTTCTGGTTTTGTAGCGGGCAGGGTGTCATCTTTTAAAAAGAAAGCAGAAAATAGCCGAGGCCAATTCTTGCGCCTACACTGCATAGTGGAGTCTCCTTGTACAAAAGCGCCACCCCGCTTTTTTCTGGAAACACCGCATCTGTCTTTTGTCATCAGACCCTGCAGTAATGGACGATAAGCTTGCAAAGGGATGATGGAGGTGGCACAAAATGAAGAAAATTGCGAAACGAATGAGATAAAGGGAAACCAAATAAGGAAGGAAATTCACGCTAAGCTAGCCTGAGTGCAGCAAAGGACCGGGCGGAAGGTGTTTCTAAAATTGAAACAACAATGAGACTACTTTGTATCGGGAGTAGCGATTCCAATGGCGGGGGAGCGGAGCAAATGTGGCTTCATCCCTCAAGAACTCGCCGTCTTCGGGGCATTCATTCCCCGTCTAGCCTATACCGGTGGCGGGGGAGCAATGACACGTGCTACACGCCGGCACAATGGGGGAGCTTTGCGCTCTTGTCGGGAGCTATATACGGTCGGTAGCGCAGCAGCCTAATAGTATAAATGCTGTCGGAAAACAAAGAGAAGTAGAAAGTACGATTCAATTGCAACGCTTCTCATATTGTCGAACATTCTGTGGAAGAAAACAGTGCGAAGTACGTGTGTTGAAGATGAAGTTTCGTCGAGCTCAATGTGATACTGTACTGAGATGTTTCGAAACCAGAGAAAACCTTTTTATGCGATAAAGATATGCATGCGCAGATGCACTTAAGTCATTTTTGTAAGTCCCTTGATTTGTAGCAGAATTGTTATTGTCCATGCCAATGATTATCAGGCGTCTTGGTTTTCGTCATATTAACCCGGTTCAACATTTTCCCCCTCATTTCGTCTATTTGGGAGGAGGAAGCCGTCTGGAGTTCAAAAGCACATACTAAAGTTCAGCGCATAGGTTCTACATTTCGGGAAACGTGTACAATTCAACAAAAGACCATCATCTAAATTCAAGAATTATTTTTGAGGGGAGGGGTATGTACTAGGCCTCTGGAGGGATGTGTGAGGAGAAGATTTGGTTTTGTCAGTCAGTGAAAAAATTTGTGATAAAAGTTTTCGCCCTCCCCCCCAAAAAATCACTGCCGTATACAGAAAAGCACAGGAACAGCACTGTTAAAATATATTTGGATTTGTGCCTTATATAAAAGAAGGGAAAGGGTATCACTGAGACCTCATGCAAAACAAAACAAGGCTTGAGCTGATGCGTACTGAAATTGCAGCCTTCAAGATTAGGCTCGGTTCCAAGTTTTTGCGACGCGTTTTCATTAACGCCTTTCCCCGGTTGCGGTTAACACCAAAATGGAGGTATGATCAACGCCTAATGGGATGAATCAGCGAGCGAGAGAGGACGTCCTTCAGTATCGAGACCTTGTCAGTTTCTTTTTTAAACGCGAAGCATTTCTCAGCCAACTTTGGCGACTTTGAGCGTATCTATCTCTTTATCCAGCTTCCCACGACTTTTAGCTCTCTTGGTCGTTTTGATAATGGTATCGACACCAAACTTGGTAAGGCAAAACATGACTGTATGAAAAACATATTTGACTGGTCATAAAATCATCATGACATGTATGTCATGAATGTCATGATTTACATTTCATAGTCCGCTGCTCTTGTGCGGGTTTCGTTCACATGGTGTGTTGCAAATTTGGTATGGTATGACATGATTCCATGGCGAACACAAGCGACAGACTCTAACATGAAAGTTATGACATGCTTGTCATGTAACCACATGACTACAGGCCATGCTCATGATGCGCTCGAGGCCGTTTCGGTAGCGTCACATAGACCAAATTTAGTATTACAGTACATGAATGAACGACAAAGGTATGTGACTGGTGAAAACTTGATAATCATAAGATGCCTGTCATGTAACAACATGACTACATGCCACGCTCATGATGCGCTGGCGGCCGTTTCGCTAGCTTCACTTATACCAAATTTGGTATTACCGGACGTGAATAGATGACGAAGGTATGATAATTGTGCAGATATGATAATTATAAGATGCGTGTCATGTAACAACATGACTACATGCTACGCTCATATTGCACTCGCGGACGTTTTGATAGCGTCACATGTACCAAACTGGGTAATACGCGTAGCGAATGGACGTCATAGGTACTGATACATTCAAACATGATAATCACGACATGCGTGTTACGTAACAACATGACTACAAGCCACACTGATGATGCTCTCGGAGCTGTTTCGCTAGCGTCATGCATGCCAAATTCGGTACTGCGTAATGCCAATAGATTACGAAAGTATGTGACTGGTGCAAACATGATAACCATGAGATGCGTGTCATGTGAGAACATCACTATATGCCACAGTCAAGGCGCCAATACATTTCGACGTGACGCTGTGCACGTGCTCGCCGGCATTCATTTCGTCGAGTCACGCCGGCGTTTCCGCGCAAGGTGCCGGTCCTGCCTTATTCTCGCAAGTGGGTGCCGCGCTGCGTTGCTTTGACGCATGCGCGTTTCAGCGCGTCCGGTATTCCTCCGTCACGAAAAGAGGGAGACGCAGTGTTGTCTGGGTAACGCATCGGCGTGAAATACAGCATGTCGCATTTCGCGCCGATTGCCGTCAGACTACACAGTGTTCGCGTTTTGCTAACGTAGTGTCGCTGTGCCCAGCGGGCTCGCGCGTCAACGCTACATTGGAGTATATTGGGTCCTTCATGATGTGCTCGCGGCCATTTTGCTAGCCCCGCATATACCAAATTTGGTGTCACTTGACGTCAATGGATGACAAAATATATAACTGGAGCTAACATGGTAATCCTGACACGCGTAGATAGATAGATAGATAGATAGATAGATAGATAGATAGATAGATAGATAGATAGATAGATAGATAGATAGATAGATAGATAGATAGATAGATAGATAGACACGCTCAAAGTCGCCGAAGTTCGCTAAGAAATGCTTTGCGTTTAAAACGCACGTGCACACACGAGAAAAAAAACGCACACATTATAGGAGTTTGTCTACAGTTCAGAAAGGCCAGTTGATCCGAAAAAAGGCAGAAGCGCTTTCAGTGGCTTCTTCTGTGAAGTTGCATGTTGTGCACAACACACAACACACCATTAAGTTGTAGTAGAGTGTGCATTTGAAATGGCCACGCCTTTTTCCGTCAAAACCAGTCTTGGTAAGGTCGGAAAAGCGATAAAGAATACCCCTTCATCCCCTGCGGGCTACTCTGATGAAATGTGCTGCCTGCCCGGCATTCTATAGGTTTTGCCTGAGTTGCCCTATTGTGCACCCTCAATTTTAGCGGAAGCTCCCAGCGTGTCCATAAGCGTCGGTGTTCACGTGTGTTACTTGGAAACATAGAATGAAGGAAAAAAGTGTCAACTTTTGGGCTCGTTTTCTTTGTTAGAAAAAACTATTTATTAAAACTGACAGACAAGTATGCCATATAATGTTTAGGCAATATTATTAGAAGTCAATGTAGTGTAAATGTGAAGAAAGAAAAATGGAGGAAAATATAACTTGCAGTGGGCAGGAACCAAACCTGCGACCTCTGAATAACGCGTTCGATGCGCTGCCAACAGAGCTACCATGGCGGCCTTCGTACCATCCACTTTATTGGGCACGTATGTGTATTAAACGTGGGAGCGTCAGTCACCTTAACCCAGTTGCCATTGCGGTGAGTGTGGGACACACCATATTTAGCGTTTTGGTGTCACGTAGCACGTGATCTTATTACAAGCTGGCAGCTGGCCAATAGTCGCTCACATACCACATGAAGTCACTAAGCCTGCCAGAACGAGACCGTCACTATGAGTGAAGGAAAGAAGGGTAAACTTAAGGGTCCGTTTTTTTGTTAGGAACAATAATAATGAGCAGTGACACATGATTATGCCAAAGACATTATAAGGAATAACATTATAAGTAATTGTATTGTAAATCGGAAGAAAGAAAAGTGGGTTAAAAGATGACTTGCCGTTGGGAGAAACTGAACCTGTAACCTTCAAAAAACGTGATCTTTAATCGAGCTATCAATATAGTTGTAGAAGAAATCCTTTTTCGTGCTGCATTGTAACAGCAGCGCTTCTGTGAGCGCTAACTGCACTATGCAGATTAATGACGTGGTTTTTAGGTTGTGATGAGGAAAAAAGAGTGCGAGGTAGCGACAAAATAAAATAGCTCAATGAAGCAAAACGCTATGGGTAGACAAGAACTTTGAACTTTCATCATAAATTGCTAGTCCAGAGAGAAACGGGAGCTGTTTCACATGAATTATAAACGGTGGTTGGCTCTGCGACCTTTGTGAGTACACGCCGGGTATGTGACAGAGGCAGCGTAGGCACCCTCTTTCCACGCCGCGGTTGGCGACACAGTAGGGGAGCCTGGTAAGTCCTCCAACAAAGACGATGGGGCAAAGATACTGGCTTCCGTAAGGCTCTGGTTTCATCCCCTCCACATGACCTCCTCTTCACGGCATTCCCTTCCTTCTCCGCCCTCATTGCCGTGTGCCCCAAATGGTGCCAGAATAGATCCCATCAAACTGAGGGGCAGCCGCGACACTGCTGTCTGTGTTTGCTTGCTTGACGTTACTACTATACTGCCAGCCTATCGCTATCTAGTTTGGGAAGCTTTTGTGGAGAACTGAGGAAGGAGGAGGGGGTTGTGAGGCATAATAACTTTCGGAACTCCTTTTCCGCGCAAGAAAACGGCGTGCATACACCCATTCAACTTGTCCGTAATACTGAGCCTACCTTCGTTGCCCCCCACCCTTTGCTCTCTCAAAAGAAGCTCAGTATTGCACAGTTGGCTCTGGCATCTGTTATTTTTAGGTGCCATGACAGAGGTTTGGTGGATATGTGGGATAGTGTGACGTAGGTGAGTAAAGGAAGCGAGCGTGCAGTAAAGGTCTTGCACCACGTTCCTACATTTATTGTTTGTTCCGGGATTAGAGCGCGTCTCTGTTGCTGCAGCAGGGTTGGCTACACGTGCTTGTGAGTGAGCTTTGAAGGAGGTGTCTCGTAAACGATATTATAATAAAAAAGAGAATGATATACTTTGTATAGGCCGTTTCTTTTCGGAATGCAATATTGAGACCGTACAGCGCCTAAGTGTTGTTTCGGCTTTACATTTAAAGAATAACAACGTCGTAATTTTTTCTTATATCAGGCAAATTTTATGACTTCCAACAATCAAAGGCGTGCACCTTAAAAACTGTAAGATTAAAATACAGCAAAAAAACCTGGCAGATGCACGTACCTTGGGAATCTATGTTCTTCGAAACATGCGAATTGAAGGTGGCTGTTTGCAATTTTTATAATACCAATCGTTACGAAGTGGCTCTAAAGATGTGTGGAAAGGCACACATAGACACACGTTGCCTACATAATGTTACATGCGAAAACTTCTTAGCTGGGCTACTTAGCGAGTAAAGTATGAAGAAACAATGAGAATAATGATGATAGTGCAATAAAAGTGTTTTCCCTGTTATTACATCGCTATGACATGTTGGAAGCTGCTTTACCATAGAATTATGTAGCTTTCATGTAAGTTACCAGTAACTACTGCAGTATTTCATTGTGTTTGTCGAGGCACTACAGATGTAGTGATTTTAATTTTGTCTACGTATGTCCCTGTAGTTTTTTCAGGCAAGTTAGTTGACATTTCTTGTTAAAGGCGTCGAAGAAAGCTGGTTACTGGTGCATAAATGGACGAGTAGAAAAATAAATACAAGTAAATACTTGAAAAGGTACTAAACAAACTGTCACACAGCTCACGCTGGAAGTGCCACCTGTATTGTAGAATATTAAAACTACATCGTTATGTCACGTCGACTTACATTCCTGCGGCCGATGACGCACACTGTGCTTTGCCGTGCATGCTTCTCCTGCCACCAGAGTAGTTTTCAACACACCCACATGCGCACACACACGCACAAACACACACGCACGTACATCGCACACATACGCACACTCATGCACGCATGGTCTCACACAAACACACACTCACATACTCATTCGGGCCCACACACATAAAATCGCTTTTTTTTCCCGAAAGCTACACGCTGAAAAAGGAACGTGTTTCAATAAAGAAGCAGTGAAAATGGGCAGAATAGTAAGAAGAATCTCACAACTACGAAACGAGAGGCAAAGCGTGCTACACATTTGTTTCAGTATATTTTTTTGAGGACCTCTTTTTCATTCTCCCGTCAAAGTCCCATGACATGGAGCTAGGACAACGGCGTTAGTCGCCTGTCACTGCAACTGATGAAACGATTGAACGATACAAAACTTAAGTAAAAAATAAGGAAGTCATTCATCCAGAACCCAAATTCCTAACGACTACCCGAACGAAACCATACAAAGGGAACCAAGTGTGGCCTGAAGGACGCTCGTCAGAGTTCCCTTGTGTTCTCACTGTCAGAGCCTGTCTGTGACAGTGAGGACACAAGTGGCGACGCAGCGAGGTAATAATAGGCATGAAAACAAGGCTGGTGGTTGCTTAAATATTCAGTGCATCTACCCCTCTCCTCCGATAGAACCTACGCTGACGGGTACAAAGGGAGCCACTGTCAACAATGCAGCAATCGGAGCAATAATAGCAAACTTCGGGAGAAGAAAGAGATGCACGTATACGGCGGGACGGTGAAAACAGGCAGTGCGGAACACAGAGACAAAAAAAGATAAAGTGATTTGCATCGTTGGGAGCAAAATGCTCGAGTACCGCAAATGGTCAGCAGGGAACTCGTACGCTATAAAACTATATATACAAAGGGTGCTCCCCAATGCTCACTCTGTCAAACAGCATGGATCCCACATTATTCCATGCTGTTTCACGGAGTGACGTTTCTGGCACTGGCTAGCAATCGGCGTGCTACTACATTGGTTATAATCATGCATGAGTTAGTGCCATAACTATTACTTAATATAAAGTAAGACGAAGGTCGGCTACCCTTTTTTGCATTCGCTATTTACATTAGAGTTGATGATTTCGTTGCTGTTTCAAAATCGCCAGCCCTTTTTCCACAGCCATTTTGTGGCACAGGCATGCGTGACGCACAGGCATGCGTGACGTCTTACAATAGCGCTAACTAAATGCACAAGCTGATCGACTATGAGAGACAGCAATATATTTGAGATATCTACCGTTCGCGTAATAACAGTGACACAGCATTTGCGGGACTCAATGCAGTTAGGTCATATTTGCTTATACACAAAGCCAGAAATTGCGTTAATATTTTTCAGTGTTCCTTCTAGATAGAGCATATATTTGTAATGTTTTCATAATCTACTAAGTCTTTTCAGCCGTACACCACCGGACTTTTTGAACACAGTATTACGGCTAACGTTACACTTAGCATTTCATAAATACTTTCAATCGATCAGTGGTTATCACAAATATCAACAAAATTACCAACACTATATGGTCTGGAAATGAATACTAAAGTGTACAGCTCTAGTTGCACATTTTACAACAGCTGCTCGGCATGATCAGAAACAGTGAAGCCTAAATAGATAGAAAAGTTTTATAGCACACGACCAACCATATATATGTTATGCAGCACGGACAAGCACTGTGCTAGAAGCGTTTTTGTGTCGCATGAACATCCGCAAAATGAAAGAGCAAAAATAACTTCGTGACTATTAATATTACGGTAAGGACAAGCTAGAGCGCGCACGTTAGTAAAACTTAGCGTCTCAGCATGAGAGAAATCGTACTGAAAGAGTTTAATGGAAGAATATAAGATGAGCTTACCCTCTGAATGTATTTGGTGGTATCCATCATCTCTGTCGGCGTGGTTTCCTGGCATGTCCGGAGCAGACGAACTGCATTAGAGAGGGGGGGGGGGAAGAAGAGTGCAGATAGAAGATTGCTCGAAGGGTGCGGAAAACGGGTGAGTAATAACAATGGCGCTAGAGTGAAGCGAGTGAACAGCAGAGATTGAAACAAGGACTCCGGAGACCGGAGGAAAGGAAATACCATGCATAGTGGAAAGGTGTAACTGAAGAGCACGGCGGCCGGGAGATTAAAAATAGATGAGGTCGACTGCGTGGGTGGAACAAGCTTCCCAAATACAGCAGCTTCTGGGTTTCCCTTGTTCCAGGAAATGGGAACACAGTGAAAGGTTGGGTAAGTGGGCAGAAATAGAGTTGCAAAAACGCATTTCCAGTATCGCCATGTAATCTGGAAGTACGCTAAAAGTGCGGGAAACACCAAGGCCAGGCGTTGTGTATACGTGACTGCGGTATACCATTGCGGTCTGAGCTGCTTCGTGATTTGCAGAGGGAAGCTGAATGATTCTATAGCAGATGGTGGAGGGGGAGAGGGGGTGGCTATGCTATGCTTATGTGCTACCTGATATGCGTTTGAAGGGACTGAAGCAGTTCTACCATCGTGTAGACATGGACTGTTTGTTAACAAAATGCAGGGTGCAGTACACATGGACCAATCACAAAGAAGCAGGTTCGTGCGTCTAAACACGTACAAAATGAACCTTCTACTTGCTCCCTGCTTCCGCTGTCTTGGCGGGGGTCTCGGCTGAGGCGTGCAGAGAAGCGGTGGTTGTGCCGGTCATACCGCAACTCCTTCGCAATTTGCTGAGAGGCTTATGTGGGAAATTCGGGTCGGGAGTCGAGGCACAGTTTGCACGCTGTATTATCCCCCCCCCCCTATGGGGCTTCTAATGTTTTATTTATTCTGATTTATGGAGCACATTACAGGAAGGAAAGCTCCACAGCCTCTCCATCCCGTCTAACTCACGTTCACAATGTCAACATAAAGCGGCAATTTACCTCCCTCTATTCATGCTTGGTAACTCACCCTTTCTTGCTTGCCTTTACATCGGAAAAAGAAAGAGCCGCACGTTTACGCAGCTTCTTTGCTCCCACGCGCCCTGATGCAAGTGCTTAATTTGTCTCCCGGTAACAACAAGCTCCTGATCAAGCTTGAGACCACAGCGACCGCAGTGCTCTCAGGATGAAGATTGGGGATGATAACTCTGAGGCATAGAAACAGGGAAGCACGTAGATGCATAACTTGGTCACTTGGGGCTCACCGTGAAATAATACATCTGAATGTTTAATGTTCGACGCTGACACCATGAAAACGCTGGGCGGACGTTATTTGAATTGAGTGTGGCATTACTCATGAATTGGCATGGAGTTACACGACTTGTAGTGCAAAGCTCGTGGTAGCACTAATTTCTGAGCAGCTAGCAAAGCAAGACCATTCAGGTAATTTGCGGGGGGCAACAGGGGTGTAGCCAGAAGGTGGGGGTCACCCTCGGTTCCCCCTCTCGGATCAGTTACCCAATTTTTGACGTCGCTTCGCGTTGACAAACTTCAAGAAACTAAGCGGGCGCACTGTCACAATTGCATGCCTGGCTGCTTCTGTTTGGATTGGTACTTTACAGTGAATCATATCTGCATGCAGAAACACTTGTCGTAGTGTTTGTGAAAGCTTTGGCACTTTGCAAAGTTGTGCGTGAGAATTTCGGCAGCGAGCGTTTCACGTTGTCTCGTCGACGAGATTAACGTTGACATGGTGATCACATTTGTATAACCCGTCGGTGGAAACCTCATTGGGGTGGGTTACTAAAGGTATTTTTTTTATCTATGCAGATACTTGTTCTCATTGTAAACGCCAGAGACAGTTCCAAGGTTTCATAAGTCCCGTTCAAGTATGTTACAGTGTGGCTGCTCGTATGTGCACTGGCACATACTTGAGCCATAGACACTAACATTTCTAATTAACCTTTACAGGTGATGCTTAAAGCTATTAAACCCCTTCGCTCACCCGCACGCACACGAGTAGAGAGAGGTGAGTTATTATTTATAAATGCCCAATTTCACACCTTGCTTAGGTCATTGGTGTAGCGGTGGCGGCTCAGGAAATCAGTGCGATATTTAAATCAGATAATCTTTGGCCAAAGTTTGTTATGGTCATTATTACTGTCACTTTTCCAGGGTATTTTTCCTCTGTGGTTCATCGTCTTTGCAGCTGAAGGTTTTCACGTAGCTAGTCAGAGTGAAATACTCTATAGCAATGAACACTTTAAGAAAGCTGTTGAATTATGTAATTACCAATTTTTAACACTTTCGCATTGTGATATTTGTGATGCTACGCCACTTTTGGCATGAATAGTTGCCTTGAACTCATACTTGCCTGGCGCGAGGCAACGTTTGAAAAACCAAGAGAAAAAGATCACACGGCACCTCCTATTTGAGTAATAAAAATTTAGAGCAGTAGAATAGTCTGATATAGTGTATTTTGAAACAAGCAAGACAGTTTTTTCAGAAAATTCTTAGATAATTTCACCCGGCAATTTCATAAATTTGCAACAAAGTTCGAGTTGGGCACTCAAACAAGCTGAAGATTCTTAAAGCAATTCACGTGGTGCTTACTCGCAAATTTTTAATACCGCAAGGATGATAGACGCGGAGTAATCTGATACATGTAGGATAAGAGTTTGACTAGCTTCTGGTTTATACATGATTGGTCAGATGACATTGCATTAAGTAAAGTAGAAACGAAGATACCTTCTGCTACTACGTCCTCTATATATCAATTGTCCTGTTGGGCTGCACTGCTCATTTTGTAAACGAGGGCCTAAATAGACGATGAACATAGTCGCTGCACAAAAACAAAATTAAGGCTTGCCTAGCCTTTTCTATGCTCTTCCAGGAATGATTTGAGGAGAATATACACGTGATGTCCACTAGTGTGCAGACACACTCTGCAACTGGTATGCGTCGGCGTCAAATAAAGACGAAGCGGAAGCGAGATCTTATTACAGCAGTAGCACTTGCGGGCATTGACGATGCTGCAACACTAATAGTGTGCAAGGGGAGGCGCGTTAATTTGTTGCTTCACAAGCTCGACCACACCGCTGGTCGGAAATAGCACTCATTACTCATTGTTACGCTAGCAGAGACAGCGACCGGACACCACGACATCATCACTAGTCGGAAAACAGGGACACGCAAATCGAGCGTGAGTTATCACCAGCGTACATCGGAGCTGCTGCGAGGTGTCATTTGAGCGTGACACGGAGGACACCTATAAAGACTGGAAGCAAAAATTTCGGAATAAAATAATATAATGACTAGAAATGAACAATTTTTTTCTTGTGGAGAGAAAATTGTCAGAAGATATATAATGCCCTTCACGTCCTGCGTCTTCCGTTTTGTTGCTTTCACCATTTTTATTATAAGTGATAATTAATAGACAACAATGCCGAGAAAGCTTGTTTCTACGCACTTGACAGAAATTTGTGCTAAGGGGGCGCTTCACGTGCTACCGGACGTCAATAGTCAGAAACAGAGTGCTCAACACTCGCCGTCATGGCTGCTATGGAACCACTGCCTGACGCTCCCACGTTTAATGCACATACATAGCTCGTGAAGTATACATGGAGGGGAGGGGGGATTACCGCTGCTCTAGCGCAGTCAGTAGAGCATAGAACGCGTTTTTAAAAGGTGGCACGTTTGATCGCTGCCAGTCGCAAATTGTCCTTTTGCCGACTTTACTTTCGTCACATTGACATTAAATTACTGCCAATACAATTAGTTTTAAAATTTCCTTGGCATCGTTGTCGGCTAGTTCTTATTATTATCCTAACAATGAAAAATGAGCACTGAACTTTTGACCCTTCCCCTTTTTATCAAGGCCAGTGAGTACTATTTATTATAAACACGGGATTTATACGACATTTTGTAGGAATCATTACGCTGGTGTATTTTCGTATGTTCTCTTTATACAATATTTGTAAATCGTGTTAGACTTATGGAGGGAATCAAAATTGAACACGCTCAATAGCTATTTTTCTCGCGTCTAGAAGTTTATGATGGCAAATGCTTTTATTTACCTTTCCTGTATGTAAAATACTTGACACGAGTCATAATTGTTAAAAAAACTACAATAAGAAAATTTTAGAATCTACTTAGTGCTCTTGAACCTGGCAAGTTAGGCGCACTAATAAAATAACGAGTCAATAACTCTACAATATAAATAGCCGTGTCATTGACGCCATGTCATAATCTTGACGTTCGACCATTCTATAAATATGGCACCTTTATAGAGGTTTATAATTTTTTTTTACCGTGAACACTGTTGGATGGCAATATTAAAAATGATCAAGAAAGACGTGATCGCTTGCTACCCTGATGAAGCTGACGGGCCAGTTTAACTGCTCGCCCAAGTATTTCATTCGCTGCGTTTTCTTGCGAAGAAAAAAGGAACAAGATAATTCGGAAACATAAAAGAGGTACACACACACACAACGTTGCCTGTGTGCCTTTCTTCCTTATCCCTTTTGTATACTGCGCTGTGTTCTTTCTAATTTTTACCAACACGTTCAAGCTTCTACAATCCATGTTTCGATGGTTTGCATCTTTCCGTACAAGCTGTATTCGTATTGTCATGTTCAAATAACCATCGTCGCCACTGTTTGTGCAAGAGTTGCGTGCTCTCCAGGAAGACCGATAAGTAAAATAACTACTGATGTTTGCCGAGAAAAGAACGTGGGTGACACGAAGAACTGCATACTCTATTATGAAAGAGCATAATCAGAAACACGAATTCTCAACAATATTTGATATGTCGAAAGTGAATTTGCTTGTTTGAGCATTTTCAGGGAGAGCGAGACATGAGAGCATCAATTCTGTAAGTGCGAAAATTCCCGTGTTTCCGAACGCATCACGACTTTTATAGTGGTATAAAACGAAATGTTAAGCGAGAACACAGAAACCCTGCTTTCCTATTTTGAATCCACGCATGCACGTTCACAATCGAAGCAGAGCTTTGAAGCAAGAGATAGGAAGGTGCTTGAGCAAAGGCGCCTTCTCATATTGGCGCTCCGCCAGACTCGAGGAATTTGCGAAATGCCACGAAGGAATATGAGAACAACGAAATGCAGCCGATGTTTGCTGAGCGTGTACATGAGGCACGGAGACAAGTGATAGCAACCGGCAAACATTGCTTTCAAATAGTCCCGCGAGCACGCCGGCTCTTTCCATAGGATCAACGTGATGGGAATTTCAATGGCTTCTCAGGAAGGGAAGTCTAGGCGTTATTCTGTCACGTATGTTGGCAGAATGAGTGCGCTGAGGCAGCGTGTGGAGGAGAGGCTTTATGGGAGGTCGGGTGTTCGCGCATTTCAGCGAACAAATCGAAAGCGGTGGCCTGAGCCGCACGATGGAGCATATATATACACGATGCGTCCTTTTTGTTATCAGGCATTGTCAGTTGTGCACGCTGTTTAGGCTGGAAAGCAAGAATACACTTTCCTTCATTGAAAACATTTTGCGCCAAGTTTCAGTGCATGTGTGGTTTGAACGCACAGGCCTACTTGTCTGTGATATCTCGACGATGACTTTGCAAGCGTCTCAACGGCAAAATTGTTGAATATACTCAGACTCACTCATGAAAAACATTTTGCGCATAGGGTTCAATCGTTTTCAGACTAGCCAAAACTTTCCTTAGCCGGACTCAAACTTCGTTTTACGCACTTCTAATTAAGGATGGTTAAAATAAGTTTGTGCGTCGTACCCAAGTAGCGAAAATATTTTGAAGCACTCACATTCTGTGTTGAAATACTAGACACCATTACGATGTGTTCTGGGCTTTATAACGAACCTTGCGCGTGCTAATCAAACATTATTTTTTTCCTTTATTTCAGACGAAAAAAAAAATAAAGTAGAACGATGATGTGCATTTCACAAGTTCGGCTGTGGAATCACGCCCTTGTCCCGTGCGCCATCGCTAAAAGAGAGTGGCGGTCGATATGTCGATCAGAATGTCCACTGTGTCGTCCGTCGCGGACATCCATGTCCCCAAGCATCAGTGCCTCCGGTTCAAGTATGAGAGAGCGTGCATTTCTTTGTCGGCTATGCGTGAAGCTCTACGCGCCAGGCCAGTGCGCGTATGTGTGTGTTTCGCTGTCTCCGCCTCAGCGACGTTTGACAGCGGGGCCCATTAGAAGCGTAACATTAAAGTACACGCCACAGTTCACTTCGCCCCTCTCTTATTTCTAAGTACTACCTTTCTTGTTTTCTTAAAATTGTCACACACTCTTGTGGCTCCAAGTGGCACTGAACCCCAGTGGCTTCGCGTTCTAAAAAAGCTTTCGTCTCTTCACAATACTGACAGATGGCGCCATATCTAACGTAGGGCCTCCCGATAAAGACTATAGTCTTTCGACGTTTCTGTAGCGAAGTGCGCATATACATGGCCAATTTTTTCCTAGAGTCGTTTTTTCATAAACCCAAGAAATATATAGCGACACGACAAATATGCATGGAAATATTAGAAAAGAATTACTCAGCTATAGTAGATTTCGCATACCGTATTGTCTTTATCACAAATGGGGTGAACGTAGTTGGTATACCCACTCCACCAATCCTGGTAAATCAAGTGTGTTTCGCTACTGGTCTCTGTGCACAAGAATTTACTAGAATTTTAGATGCATTAAGCATAATGTTTAACTCATAATTTACTTTGTCCCCACGCAATTGCAACTTTTCAAGAGCTAATCAACTCGAATAATACTAGAAGCAGATATGTTGATCTGTCGTATGTTAACCTTTATAATGTTAAAGGGACACTGCAGAGAAACAATAAGTTGTTTAAGATTGATGAACTTCACTCAGAAACCTCTAATGTCATAAGTTCACTCTCATAAGTTGATTATTATAGGAGAAAATCAGCTCTGCAGAATTAGCATGCTTATATTTTGTACTTTAATCTCCGCTCATGACGTAAAAAGTTCCACAAAATACTTCGCGTATTTTCGCGACATTGGCTTGATAAACGTTTTTGAAACTTTGTATGCTAAATCTTTGGCACAGAAAGATTACAATGTGTTTTAATTTTATTGATTAAAAGCTACGTAGAACCCAGCACACGCAATCATAATTTTGACGTCAGTGTGTTTCGTGCGGTTATCTCAAGGGGGCGTCTCCACTGCAGTTTCTTTTCAAGCGTGTTCTTGCTTACAAATTATCGGGTCGCGGTCAAAGTTGTATTTTCGGGATTGTGAAATTGTACTTTACTAATACACTAAAAGACGTTTTTCTCTTCAATGTCTCTTTAATTGTGGCAGCAACAGCACAGGTGCAGTCATGCCTTGCTTTGTGTTGATTTTTTTTGTTACTGCGTGAGAGCGAATCAAATGACGAAGAAAAATGAACAATGAGCAAATCAAAGCACTTGCACTATCTCCTTTCCCCCTCCCTACACGGCAAGTACAGGTGAGACGTGAGCGCTGCGGCATAATTATAGTTTTTGCGACCTTGGGAGACACGCAATGCGACCCGTGAACCTGCGCCACTGCAACTGTTTTTCATGCTGTGGTTGATAGTGATAAATATACCTTTGTGAATATTAATTAATGGGCCTTTACGTCAACTACTAGTCGTACAGCTCGCAAGTTCTGACGCTCTGTGTGACGCTTTGCGCAATATTACATACAATAGTAAACTATTCCCGTTACACGATACTCAAATATATATATATATATATATATTTGTTTATTTGCAGAGCAGAACGCAGAAGGCGAAGCAGTCAGCAGCGTCCGGCCAAGCGAAACAAGCACGAGCTTATGCTGATGGCGACGCCCCTGAGGCGCCGAGAAATGCCGCTGGGGCCCCTCGTTTTCACTACAATCGCCCTCCGCAGAAAAAGGCGCCATCCTGGCGGATTAGGGAGAAGAAACGACTATTGGGTCATAATAAGGCTTGACGCGAGAGACGTGGACAGTGTCACGGCCGCGGTAACGTAGGTCTGTGGATGGGATGACGGGCTCCACGATATAGCTGACGAGTGACGTTTGCTCTACAACGCGGTATGGCCCGATGTATTTAGGAAGAAGTTTTTGCGGAGCGGCCAGGTGCAGTAGCAGGTGCCCGAAGCCATACTAAAGAACCAGATGGAAAGTTTGGAGCCGAACGGTCTCCAGTCAGGCGGGATTGCTGCTGCCACTGGTCCTCGGTAGAAAAAGAGCGGGCAAGCTGGCGGCATTCTTCAGCATGTCGAGCAGCTTCGGACAGAGTTGTACTTTCGGACTCATCAGGTTTATATGGGAGAATAGTGTCTACTGTATTTGAAGGTTCTCGTCCGTACAGAAGAAAGTATGGCGAAAACCCAGTAGTAGCTTGTACGGCAGTATTGTACGCGTAGGTTACGAATGGGAGAACTTGGTCCCAATTTGAATGATCAGAGGCGACGTACATCGACAGCATATTGCCAAGAGTACGGTTGAAGCGCCCCGTCATGCCATTCGTTTGAGGATGGTACGCTGTACTTGTGCGGTGCAAGATTCGGCATTCGTTCAGTAATGCCTTTGAGGCGTCAGAAAGGAAGGCACGGCCTCTGTCACTTAAGAGCTCGCGAGGGGCACCATGACGCAGAATGAAACGTTGCAACAGAAACGTTCCAACGTCACGGGCTGTGGCAGTCGGCAGCGCGGCTCTTTCGGCATAGCGTGTCAGATGGTCTATCGCAACAATAATCCAACGATTACCAGCTTGAGTTGATGGTAGTGGTCCGTAAATGTCATTGCCGACGCGATCAAAAGGTCGACTAGGACAAGGAAGAGGTTGTGACGGGTAGACTTGCCCGGGAGGTAACTTTTGTCGTTGGCACTGAGCACACGAGCGAATGAATTTCCGCACGTAGTTATACATGCCACGCCAATAAAATCTTAGTCGAAGCCTAGCGTATGTCTTCAACAGGCCTGCGTGGGCGCACTGTGGGTCTGCGTGAAAAGCTTCGCAGATAGCAGCTCGAAGATGGCGGGGTATCACAAGGAGACACTTGTGACCGTCAGGAAGGTAGTTGCGTCGATAAAGAAGATCATCCCTTAGGCGAAAGTTGCTAGCCTGGCGGCGGAGAGCATGAGACGGTGAAGGAGTGCGAGGATCAGAAAGAATACTTATGAGGCCACTGATCCAGGGATCCTTTCGTTGTTCCACGGTCATGTTGCGCAAGGCGGATGACGCAAGTGCAGGCTCGAGGGAAGGGAGGCAAACACATTCATCCCATATATGTGATCGACAAAGGGCGTCGGCGTCCGTGTGCTTACGACCGAATCTGTAAATAACGCGGATGTCATATTCCTGAAGTTTGAGCGCCCAGCGAGCAAGTCGTCCTGAAGGGTCCTTAAGTGTGGATAGCCAACAAACAAAGGGCGTGGTGGTCAGTGACGACGTCGAATGCATGACCATACAGGTAGGGGCGAAATTTTCCAAGGGCCCAGATAATAGCTAAACACTCTTTCTCGGTCACGGAGTAGTTAGCCTCGGCTTTCGTCAAAGTCCGGCTTGTGTAGGCGACGACATATTGATCAAACCCTGCCTTTCGTTGCGCGAGCACAGCGCCAAGCCCAACACCGCTGGCATCAGTATGAACCTCCGTGGGAGCGGCAGGATCGTGGTGGTGGAGTATGGGTGGTGAAGTTAGCAGGCGGCGTAATTTGGTGAACGCATCGTCGCATGCTGGTGACCAGGTGGAAAGGTCCTTGTCGCCGCTAAGAAGGTCCGTAGGGGCGCACATACGGAAGCAAAGTTTCTAATAAAGCGTCGGAACTATGATGACAAGCCGACAAAACTTCTAAGTTCCTTTAAGTTCTTTGGCTTCGGAAAATCGGCGACTGCTCGAAGCTTGGCGGGGTCGGGCAGTATGCCGTCCCGCGATACGACGTGGCCAAGACTGGTGAGCTTCCGGGCACCAGAACGACACTTCTTGAGGTTGAGTTGAAGGCCGGCGTCGGTGAGGCATGTGAGGACGTGCTCAAGACGATTTAAATGGGTGTCGAAATCCGTGGAAAAGACAACTACGTTATCGAGGTAGCAAAAAAATGTGTTTCATTTGAGGCCTCGTAAAATAGTGTACATCATTCTTTCAAAAGTGGCTGGAGCGTTACAAAGGCCGAAGGGCATAACGGTAAATTCGTATAATCTATCAGGTGTGACAAATGCTGTTTTCGGTCGGTCAGATGCTTCCATAGGTATTTGCCAGTATCCAGACCGTAAATCCAGCGAATAGAAGTATTCTGCTTCCTTCAAACAGTCAAGGGCGTCGTCTATTCACGGTAACGGGTAAACGTCCTTACGGGTGATCTTGTTTAAACGTCGATAGTCCACACAGAACCGAATGGAGCCGTGCTTCTTCTTAACAAGAACGACCGGTGACGCCCAGGGGCTGTTAGAAGGCTGTACAATACCCCGCTGGAGCATGTCAGCAACCTGGTCGTCAATAACACGGCGCTCCGACGCTGAGACTCGGTAGGGGCGCTGCCGTAGAGGCGTATGGCTTCCTGTGTCAATCTTGTGAGATATGTTCGATGTGCGACTGAGGCCAGAAGCGTGGCTGTCAAAAGAAGTACGAAACTTTTGCAGCAGGTTCACCAACTGGCTTCGTTCTGAACAAGACGTTGCGACAGCGATGGAGCGGTGGAAAGCGTCAAGGAGTGACTGGTCAACAACAGAGTCAGAAATGAGTGCGCTGAGGTCCGTAGAAGGTAAACTAGATTGAGTGTCAAAAATGTGACGGGCGTCGATCGGATGCACGTTACCGAGACATTCACCATAGAATAAAGGGTAAAGGCCCTTCTAGCGTATTGTACACGAGCGTCTTCGTGACGCCATGGTGGAGAGTAAGGAGAGCAACGGGCAGTAGAGAACATTTGTGTTGAATGAACAAAGCAGAGGGCGTAAATAGAACATAACCGTCGGAAATAGCGTCACACGACACAGTCACTAGAAGAGAAGAGCGCGGTATTACGGTGGTGTCGTCGTAAACAGACAGATTATAATACGGCAGGGAGGCTTCGACGGCGTCAATATCAGGGAGTGCAGATAGCTCAAGGTTGATTTGTGAATGCGGGCCTACATCTCTTCTTGATGACAATAGTGTGGTTGCATTTGAAAACCTGGAGGCTTAGCCTGCCTGTCTCAACGTGGAAGAAGCCCATTGTGGGCTTGTCAAGTCTCTCAGGAGTATAAACAAAGTTCCACCCTCCATCCAATTATAAAACACGGAAAGGTAGAGGGCGTCTTGTGCGTATCTTCAGATAGGGAATGTGTCCTAATTAAAAATTTTGACATTTGAGAAACACTTAACCAACTTCGCTTTTAATATGATCATCTGTCAAATAACGGGAGCAGAAATTGAATTATAGGATTTCATATTGTGTGCTATCGGCGTCAACCGAAACATGAACAGCGGCACGCACTCGCAATCACCGAGTGTGCGCATCTTTTCATTCCCGGCAACTGGCACGCGTACGCGCAGTGCAGTCAAACTGGGTCAGCGCGCACGTCAGTGTTGATGACTTGAGTGCGCGTACTATATCATTGCTAAGGCTTATCGCTGTTCGCGTTTCATTTGATGGCGATATTACGTTTGACCCCTGCTTCCAGTTTTATGACAACATATACACGAAATTGATGCACCATGTTTCCTAGGTATTATTGCTGTCACATAATCTAATGAATCAAGAGTGTCAATGCATCTGGGTTGCTTCGTCTACTGCTTGTCTCTTAGCGCAATAAAATGATTTGCAGTGGCCAGACAACTCTTGGAATTTCATCAAGCAAAGTGTAACAGCACCTGCCACTGCTCTTAGTACATAAGTCACGCAGTTATTGAACAAACATAGAATTCGCTCTTTCCACCAAACTATAAATTATTTCCGTATAGTGACCAAACTGAGACGCCCCGACGAGGTCGGAGAAAAGTTTCTAGGTTGAACAGTACACCCAGCACATGAAGGTTTGGCATTCAAACACACATGGCTTGAAAGTGGGTGGTGATATCCCGTACTCACGAGCCATTCTCACACAGTCTCTCTCTCTCTTAAACGTTCTTCATGGCTGCGCTTGACACTCGGAATGATTAATGGCCTTCTGATGGCTCCAACTACTCTCCAGTCTGCTGCCGCCTCCGTAATAGATTAGACCCAATGCGACTCAACACACTATGCGCATTTCATTGCCTTCTACTTCAAAGATAATGTACTTGTCGTGCTTCATTTTAAACAGTAGTCTGGTTCTTCCATCCACGTGCGCGTTATGTAAGCGATGCCTTGTATGGTCGAATCGCCGAGACAATCAATTCGCTTTGAGGCAAATCTAGAAGTTGCAGAAGAAGACGCTCTGGTGAACGTAGCAAAGAATAAAGGCACCTTTCTTGGCGAATCCAGTTCTAGTGAACGATTGTGCAAACTGTGCGTGGAGTCGCGAGCTGGTGCGCAAACATACCTTCAATTGGGTGACTGGTGAGTCAGTAAGCTTGCGTTAGTGAATAGTTAGACACCTTCCGCGTCGTTTTTCATAATATTGTTGCGTGCCTTTTCGTGGAATCAGATTTGTAAACATTGAAACACCCTGCATCTAAGGTACATATGCAGAGTTGTCCTTCAACACTCAGGTATGCTTTCATGAAAGCCAGCATGCCATATCGGGAGGCGCTGTGTATCATGTGCGAAAATGATGGAGCTTCAACCTCAATTAACCTGCATGAAATGAAGGCACTGGCGCAGTACACAAGGAACAAGTAGCTGCAGCTAAGCTATGCCACTTCACATTGATCCTATCCGGTCATTCTTACTTTATGTAGTATAAAAGTTTACCCTAATTTTTATTTTTTACACAACCAATCATTCATTTCTTCGTTGAGCAAACCAAACTACTTATCTCTAATGTATGTGTCTTCTTTTAATTCGTTTTTTGGCGTCATGTTGATGCAATTAGCTACGTAAATTTGTTGATGTACTGAGCTACGAAAACTGCGCGAAACTAAACAGCGTTCCAAAATATAAGTCACGCAAAATGGCTGCATACATGAACCATGCAAAGCTTCGGTTGTTATAGAAATGCGCAATCTAACCTTGGCAGCCTTATTGTTGGCGGTTAAGGCAATTCATTTGAGGTTTCAATTTTTTGATGCATAACAAATGTTTGACGGTTTCTCTTTCTAACTAGTTGTGACGGTTGTATTACTAGTTTGCTTTATTTTAGGAATTGGAATAGTCATTTAAGATTCAAATACATGGAAATACTAAAAGCTCAACGCACTAAAATAGTATTCAAGAAACACTATCAATTCTTATTCTTTTGAAATTACGTTTTGCCGATAGCACAAATAATAATAATAATAATATTAATAATAATAATAATAATAATAAATAGCTGTTCAAATTTTTCTAATAGTTCATTTAACCCTAGAAGTATTTCAGAATATGTTTCACAGGAAATTTTTATGTTTGTTGATTATTTTAATTCGCAATGTGGCTTTCAGTTTATGGGAAGGTTGGCTCAACACAGGAAGTATTCGCTTGAAGATACAATCTTCTCTGTTATTTTTTCTCACGTGCACTAATTACTCGTGTCACAGTAATTCAGAGAAGTTAGACACGTGCGACCACTCGGTAGAAATATAACAATAAAAAAAATGAAGCCAGTGCTTGACCAAGTGCATGCGCAATCGATGAATAACCATAGTTTTCGTTATCTCGTGGTAATCGCATTTGCTATAGATGAGCTTTATACCTGCTCTTCATCTCCCTCTCCGTTTTTTTCGCTTTCAGTACGTTTAAAGGTCTGACAACATTGCGTTTGAGCAAACATAGGAAGTCCCATACTTGGCAGGAGATTCGTTTCGCGTTGTGAATCTGGAAATGATAACAGCTCTGCAATGCGTAAAAGAAGACTGCACTTTTTTTCGGTGTTAAAGTGATAGTGGAGATTCTCAAACTAAACATAGTTGAAGTCACCTTGAGAAATTATACTCGTGCTTTCAAATCTTCTAAAATGCTCGGAATGCCGATGCATGACATTCCGTACTTTCGGACGTCCGGATATTCAGCGCACTTCAACGATTACTTCCTAGAAAGAACTTCTACAGAAACATGGTGGCGAAAGCGGGCTAGCGCGATCTCAATCTCTGCACTAAGCCATCCGGACTTCGACGTGAAGCTTCCCTTCTTTGTCGCCTTTGGTTGGGGATTGCCTTCACAAAAGCATATAGAACGCTCATCAGATTGACCGACAATGCTGAATGCGACGTCTGCTGCACCAAAGAAGACATCGACCATCTGATATGCCAATGCCCTTGATTTGCCTCTGAAAGACAGAACCTTTTGGACGCATTGCGAGAATTGGACGATCGGTCACTCTTTGTGTAGATGCTACTAGAACACCGTCATCGCCTTTCATCGGCTAAAAAAGCAGTCAAAGCTGTCTTGTGCTTTTTGAGGACTACAGGCCGACGTGACCACCTTTAACTTTCGTGTAGTGCCACCACTGCATACGCACCAGCCGATTGACTGACAATCCTCATTTTTTGTTCTTTCTCCCTCTCTTTCTCTTCTCTTTCCTCTCTCTCTCATCTTTATGTCCCCTTCCCTTTCCCCCAGCGTAGGGTAGCAAACCGGGCATGTGCCCGGTTAACCTCCCTGTCTTCCTTCTTTTTGTTTATCCCTCCCCCCCCACCTTCTCGACGGGAGCGAATATACCTATTGCTCTAGTATCAAAATAAAGGGGTGCGCAGTTGAATTAGCGTCATTTAGTAACCCGCAGTTTGTTATGCGAGGAGAAAACACTAAATGAACAGAACCAAACCCGCAAGAACTATGGAGATAGACGATCGCGCTTACAAGCAATATTTCAGTGCTTTGCCATGCGTGTATCACCAGATAAAGACACCTGTTGCGTCTTCGCAGTGGCAATAGGCAAAAGATCAACAAAAGATAATCACTAGTGGTGTTGCCTTTTATTGATAGACCAGAAGATAATGTAGTCATCAGTATATATTGATTTCTGCGTTGAATATTACATTTCTGGACTGACACTGAATAACAACATAATATAGTCAGGAACGTTTTGATGATAGCGATCAATATTAAGTCTTTTGTGAAAACGCTAGGTTTAGATGCAAGCCAAAATAATGGAGGAAAAACAATATTCATAAGAGCGCCGTTTAATAAAACTACGATGCCTCGGAAATTTATGATGGGCGTGAGTGTAATGAAGTAAACACGAAAAGATTTCTTCCAAGGAGGAGGACAGAGCAGCTTCTCGAATACGAGGAAGGCAGGTGACGAACAAATAGTTTCGAAAAGAATAATTTTATCAAAACTTCTCTTTGCCTGCAACAAAAGTTCCTGCACGCTGATAAGATATTGTTTGCGTTATCAGTGAACAAGTATAAAAATTCAGAGATTATGACAATCTTTTTTTATGAAAACGTTACGTTGAAGAGGCATGGATTTCTAGCAGTAACCTAAATTTAACGAAAGCTACGATTGTCATGGACGACAATTTCGTAGCAACAAGACAGCAATAAATAGAAACGTGCAAAATCAGTGGAACGTTTTTAATAGATACAGAATGAAATAAACTTCTTTGCTTTCAAGAAGCAAATAATGGTCTTTCAAGAATGGTTTGAAAAGAGTGTAGACTCTTTCTGCACCTTAGAGCACCTTGACAGACTCAAATTTCAGGAAGAACGGATCACTGCAGGTACACAGTTAATCGAACTGACCCCAGGACAACTGTCATATTTTGGTTATGGAAAGGTGTTCACAAAAGGTAAAAAACACAAAAATAGGGTGTTTCTCTAACCTCACCTCAACTATTTCTAATACAGGACGAGACCAGCAAGGATGGCTTCTCGAAGGAGTTTGCTTGCCAAAGCTGACTGCGCAAAAAAGTGCCCTCTGCAGGCTTTTCTGAATGGCGATGTCACACTTTTTTCGTTCCCCGAGTTTGGACGATATATTTTGATGAAATGATTAAGGTTTTGAAGCCTTTAAAGAAGAAGCTCTTTCTTCAGGTGATGGTGGGTGGATGACAAGTCACGGAACAACGGCGCCCCCAAAAGATTTATGACATTCGAAGTCTTACACTGTTGCGAAGAAGAAGAGGGGATAGATTGCAAGAAAAGTATCGTTTCAGAAGAGAAGCAGCGAGAGAGTTTCGTTGATGCGTGGCCGTGGCTGCCTTATAGTGAAGTCGTGTGCGCATGTGCTGCTTACTTTCTGTTTCTCTGTGACTTTTGCATCGGCAGCTGCTAATACAGTGAATCTGAACGCGAACATTGCGCTGCCTTCTCTTCATTTTGAGCCATGAGCCCAGTGCTAGCATGTGGGGTATTAGAGCAGCGACCTTTGCAGACCACAATCATATGCAAAAGTGAGCGCGTGGGCGCTCTCAATAATCGCAAATTATTGCAAGCTCAACATCGAGAAATTAATCCTGTTTCACGTGAAAGAACGCGACTTGGAATGAGAATAGTGCTAATAGAGAAAAAAAAGAAAGATACGTAAGACGAATGAAGATTTTATTAGTACTTTCTAGAATACGACCATTTGGAAAGCATTGGAGTAGATAAGCGAATAAGAGCCATGAAGAAGAACGAAAGAAAGGTTTCCTCGTGTTCGCCGAAAGCTCGTTTTTACTGCCGCAAAGTAACATTCTCCAGTAAGTCCACGCTCTGTAGTTCAGTTGCTATTCTTATTGCCTGCCCCATTTTTACCGCTAAGTCTTGTGACATTAAAGCACAAGCTTGTGAGCGCGCTTTCAACTTTGATGAGTTCTGGAAAATTGAAAATGGAATTAGTTGCAGCAGGCTTTTATGTAGAATGAACAGCCCGGCTCAAGTTGCAGGAAGATGTCAGCCAGGTGAACAAAATATTTTATATATATTTATTTCCACTCGTTGCAGTATGATTAAACCAGACTTCTCGCACGTGATCTCTGCTCTATCTCTTCCGTATTTAGTTTATATTTATATCGACTACGGTGGTGCCACGAAAGTAATATAAATGAACCAGAGCAATAAAAATTTAAAATAGTTTCAATAAAATTTTTGTGATGCCTTGCTTTCAGGCTATATAAAATGTGAGTGTGTTTCTTTTTCCAATAACAAATTTCTTGCTACGCACCTAAGCTCTGTCAGAAAAAATTACCTTGAGGTAAAAGTAAATTTTAATTTTGGAGAAACAATCAGGATGAAACACTATGTTCAAATAAACTGCTTTCAATATTACCTAAGGATGTATATTATAAAAAGACCAATTTTATGGCAGGCTTCTTAGTAGATAAGCCTCGAAAAAAAAATACGTGGAGTGCATTAGTCAGAACCTTAATTCAAATTAGGCTATTCATTATGGTGCACGTTCCCGATTTTTAGAAACGTTGGGAACATCAACCTAACGTGCAGTTCAAACAAGATCTATTTTGGGGGTAGCCTCACTGAGTATTTAATTAAGCTACCTGTAACGCGCTTTTGTTGTGCGCAGTTTTTGTGATGAATACACTTACGAATAAATTAAGAGAAAATGAAGCTGAAGTCGGCCTGCCCAAACCAGAAGCTCCCTGATGTATAAAGCAGAAATTCATGAATAATGATTCTAAACTTGCTTTTGAACATCTAACAATTATGGAAGCGGCGCCACACTCAAATTTTACCCACCGAAGGCGAGGATAGTTAACCTTCCTGTCAGCAAAGAGAAATTTATTCACCTTCGACGGCAACGAAATATAAGGATTGATTTTTTACATCGGAGGAATAGTTATTCAAGACACCTTTTAACGGTCGCTCAGAGCAAAACTGCACTTTCCAGTAAGCGTTGCATCATGTGCTCGCTTCTACCAGTGGTGAACTTTTTTTTTTGCTTAACTTATTTACGCATCATCTGCGAAATACGTCATTATAGCTGTAGAAGCCAAGCTAGTTCGAAGAAATTTTTTCTTCCGCCTTGAAGAGCTTGCTCTGCAATAAGCTTGTAAAATGAAAGTAAAAGGGATGTATTGTTTGCGCTACGTATTTCTAGGTAGCCTACACAGTCTGGCAACTCTCTCAATCACTTCTGGTGCACAAGAAATATACAACAATTCTTTCAGGACCACTGTACGCGTCGGTCTTGTTACCTACACCACAAACACCTGCTAATTTTTAAAGGCACTTTCGTTACTCCGGCCTATTATCATATTGTGTTGTGCATGCGGTCGCTTAATTCAAGCAAATGTTTTATATCTTAAAAAAACATGTTCGCACAACTGTACAAGGTTGAGTCTCTAGAACTAATGGCCACCATCTTATGCGAAATGTGAAGGCTTGTGTAAAAGTATAAAGGTGATTCTCATGTGATGTTACCTCCTCTGTATGGCTAGTTTTACAGACTGCGATAAGAAAACAGCTATATGCACACCTGATGATTCCCCCCTTTCCAACTGTGTTGATGACAAACGCATTATCATTTTAGGTACTGCATCTTTCTAAAAATACAAATTGGCTGTGGCGCCTTGTATACATACAAAAAAGTGAAAGATTGGGTCCTGCAGCAGCTTCATGTTGTACTGTGTAGTGGGGGCTCGTAAGTAAAAACAAGAAGCACCAGGCAGAATCCTGAAGACTACTTGTTTATTTTCGCTGCTCAAGTAGCATGCAATTGTGCTCGCCCTGTGTTTTCCATTGCCAAAATCGCGTGTTGTTCGCTAAGCGGCCTCAGTGCCGCATTATTGTGAACTAACGAAGCCCACTGAAGAAAACTACAAGTTGCAGCTGCGTCGCGAGTCGTTTTCTCACAAAAACGTGGCAATTTTGCATGCTGTTGCCGTCAGATGCGTCTGGCTAAAGGTAATTTCTGAACCTCTCAGCGCAATGAAATGAAACGGGCTAACGTGACGAAGTTTTTGCAGTTGTAACCACTTCATTATTGAGAAAGCTAGATACAAAAGTTCATTGAGGTGGTTGACTTTTTCATGCTCTTTTTTGTTTTCAGGAAATATTTTCCTCTCACTGTACCAGCTTTCATTAACCCGTAAGCCACATGAATAATCCTGCCTAGTTAAGTGAACTAGCTGCTGGTGTAGTTGATACCGTAAGTTTACAGTAGAGTTAGTAAGACAGACGTGAAGTAGGAGAACTTGGTCAAATGATAAAGTGGCTGCTGATGTACGTGTTTTGCCGCGCTTCAAGCATAGCAGATTTATACTGCACTCGACGTCGTGATGTGAAAAAAAAATCTACATGGGAGGAATAATTGTTGCTATGGTAGAGCTGCTAGCTCTAGTGGAACTATTGGTATAAATGTGTTCGAGGTCAGTGTTGGTTTTCCCTGGAAAACGCAAAGAACACTTCTTCCGGGCTAGTGAGGACAAGTGTGACATTTTGATAATTTCAATAACTGATAGAGGCAAATCAGGTTGATGCAAGTGCCACAATGAGAATGTTGTCGCGCTTCGCTCTTGTACAAAACTCCTTAATTTTGTATAAAAATTGGTGCACAATGCAACTAGATCTCATCACAATTATTAAGTGCACAGAAGTCTATAGTAACGCAGTTCAGGACAAAAATAATGATGTTTTTCTATATGGTTGCATCATATTAGTATCAACCAAAAATTGACATCTTCAAGAGGGAACCTTCATGGGATGCGAACCAGTACGTTGCGCACGAGTGGCGTCAAAGATTGCATGGCGCTAACGAGGGTGCTGTGGTGAGCACTGAAAAATTCGTTTGAAGCGATGGCTGGCGTACGTGTGTGGTTTTTTTGTTCAAAATTGACACAGGCACTTGACTGGAGCGGGTGCGCATTTTGACTTGACTAGCACGGCCTTGTAATCTATGAAATGAACGCTGAGGGGTTCCTGCAGACATCCGACGTCGAAGTTGGTAAAGACCAGATCGATGCACATTCCCCTTATTGTGGTGGGTAGTTCCCGTTCTGCTGACACGAACTTCAGCGAGTGCACGTCACGCATGTAATCGACGAGCCATTCCTCTCCACCGCTGACGTCAACGTTGAAGTCTCCTGCGACTATAACAGGCGCGTGTCGACACGCCTCATCGCAATCAGTCAGCGTCTCCTCTAGACATCCCTGAAACTGTTCCTTCGACGGGTTAGGAGTGAAATACAGCGCGAGGATCGTGACGTCACCAACGGGCATGGCAACTCACTCGGAGCATCTAGAGCGTCTTTGAGAGGTTCCGGATGGTTCTTCCAGGTCGACGTTAAACGCGCGTAAAGCACGCATACTCCGAGCGTGAACAGCTACTACTCTAACTTTGCGAGTGCTAGAGAAAGTGAAGCGAGAGAGATGACACGCGGCAAGCGGTGACAGGCTAGGGAGAGAGCGACGTCAACGCGCGCACACTACGTGGGGAGGCGTGACCTACTGGGCACCGCACCAACACCTGCGGCCAAGAAGCGCGTTGCGGACGGAGAGACAGCATTACAAAACCTGGTCAAAGAGCTGTTTCGGATCTAATGAACAGGAGTAAGCGCGTAGGATTTCTCTGCGGCAGCCAAGTTCGGTCGGTGAACAGTTCTAAATATTACATATTTATGTGCCGGTGATGAATTCCGGGAAACCTAACAACTCTTCGCGCTGCCATTATTTGATGAAGAGAAGCGAAGAAAGAGACACACTGCGTCTTGAAGTCATAACAGCTGGCCCCCATGGTCGCAATACTTCGAGATCTGCTCTACCAGTTAAGTCAACGAACAACTTTCGTCCATTGCGAGTTTTGCCTGTAAAAGGTGCACCGCAACAGTAATACGCGCTTTGCGGTGAAGGATATAATTAAACGTTTTAAAAAATGAAGTGTATGGCTGCTCCTTAATTTTTACGGCAAAATACCTAAATTTCCATATGCAAACTTCAAGAATCTGCGAAGAATCTTTAACAAGAAGCCTTTGCACTACTAAAAGAAAAAAAAGCCTCCATCTAGGCCGGATCAGCGCCCAATTGCTACATTTTAGGTAAATACAGCGCCAGTTGCGCCACGGTGTTGGACAGTGCACCTGCTCCATTGCCTGCTGGCAGGGCTTAAAATCAGAGGAAGGAGGCAGGGAAGGGGCGACAGGGCCGAGGGGGCCCAGCTCCTACTTATGTTTTATTGTAAAGTGTTAAAGAGCTCGTTTTGCAGAAGTTCTGGCGTAGGTGTTGGTAACACGATCGTTCGTGGTGAGCGAAAAAATCAGCGTCTGGTTCGTGACTTAAAAATTGACAAACGCACCAATATATATATATATATATATATATAATTTCTGGTCGGAGTGAGGATCGAACCTGTGCCATTTGCGTGGCAAAAAGCTGTTCTACAACACAGTCACGCGTCTTCTTGGAAATACAGTAAAAAGATCTTCCTCTGTTTGAAAATGCTGTGAAAAACATCTTTACTTTACGTACAATTGTGTCCAGTATGCAGGATCCAGAATACACCAATAATGTTGCGTTATAACAGTAATATTTTGTGCTACAAGCTACATTGCCATCGGGAGTGAGAACAGTTCATTATCCTAACTATCGGGTAGTTTAAAGACGGCTACTCATTACAGAAGGCACACATATTACTGTGAGTATTCTCTAAAGACCACCTAAAAAGTGCATAGGAAGTTCAAAAACATGTGGTTAGAGTAAATACTCATGGTTGAAAGAATGCTTCTCATTACAGATTGCACTCATATGCTAAAGCTTCACTGACACAGGCCACTTTCAAGTTTCTCTCTCTCTCTTCCTATATTTATAAATATATGAATATATATATATATATATATATATATATATATATATATATATATATATATATATGCGTGTGAGTGGTGTGTGTGGTGTGTGTGTGTGTGTGTGTGTGTGTGTGTGTGTGTCAGTCACCGCCCTGTGAGGGCCTCCCCTCCAATAATGAGAGGCTTTAAGCCCCGTCCTCTAGAGGCACAAATGATTTACTTTTTCTTAATCCAGTTCCAGTGAGGCTCTCATACAGACAACGTGAGCCACAAGCTACAGACATAAAGGGCAGAAGAAAAATCAGTGCACGTGATTTGGCAAAGTCAATAGCAGCATTCATGGAAGTGAACCACGACTTATTTTAACTATTACGTCATATCTAAAGCAAAACATGATACAAGATAAACGACTATATACGATTAATTTCGCAGAGCCACATGGCCGATACCACAATACCACGCATACTATCGACTTTACTTACCTATAAACGCGTTTAGAAGTGCTTTTCAACAAAGTGGAACTATGTTCCGCTGTCCTAATAAACACTGAACCCCACTAAGAAATGACTGCTTCTCTAAAGGCGAGCCAGCTTTCTGGAAATCGAAATGTGAAAAACACAATGAGACGTGAAAAGAACGCTTTTTTTATTCGGCGATCTCAGCTGGTGTTTTCAGTTCAGCTTTCAGTAGGTGATAACGAAAAAAAGATAAGGTGCACCATTATTAACAACTCAAAAATAGCCAAGAAGACGTCTTGTACATGAGCGCACCGTTCTTTTCTGCTTCTAATCGAAAGAAGTTTAACAAACGCCATGGATAGTCTCATCCAAACACTGTTTGTCCTTTTTCCATACCATTGTTGCTCTCTTGGCCACTACAGTATAGTGTGCAACACATAAAAAAGTGTGAAGACATGGCTAGAGAGGTTAGCACGTAGACGAAGTAGGTTTCAATTGAAACAACTCTTCAATAGCACAACCATAGTGCCCTGTGTGTTGACGAAAGGTGGCCCAGCTCTGAGCCTACTAATGCTTAGTTTTTTCTAAAACGCTAAAGTGATGTCAGTTATTTGTCCAGATATTGTAGCACCCGTCTTGTGCGGGATGAGCAGCACCGAACCAACGCAATCTAGGCACAATATGACCTGAATTTGTTCCAAGGAGGATTGTCAGCGTCATCTTCTCTTGAGGTAAGCGTTGGAAATTTGTGAAGTGCAATGAAGAAGAGGTGCATTCTAAAAAGTTCTATAGTCAGATCACGAGTGCTACATAGGACAGGCTTCGGATGGACATTGTTGCTTTTCGCATTGGCTGAGCCTGCGATTCTACACGGGTTCATAATACAGTTTCTATTGTCATTCCCTGTCACCTACCACAGATACCACTCATGCCTACTGCATCTTTGCATCGCCGATCCCGCAAAACTAAACACGTAGATTATTTTGGACCACATCACGAACCCCTTGTTCATGCGACACATCTAAAAACCCAATTGGGAAACGTCGAGATGACGATGTGTACCCTGAAAAACTTCCCTGTTGGATCCTCAGCGCTACGTGAGGGAGGCTCGTTCTCGACATAGCTGCAGCCTCAATAAGACGCAAAAGAATATAGTGGCGCTGACTTATGGAGGTGAAATTACAAAACATACTTGAAGTATCAACATGGTAATTACACTTTCTTTTATGTACACAGACTCGCGTGCCTATTTTTTGCAAAGTAACGTGACATCGGCACAAAATAGCAGCAAAAAAAAGAAAAACGATGGCGTGCAGCCTATATTAGGGCGTTTGTCTACCACAAAGATACGGTAGCTGTTTACATGTGCATTGAGCTTAGCTGGTGTACATTTGTGAAGCGTGCACTACTGCTCTGGGAACAAATATTGAATATTTTGTAAGTTTCAACTTCTGATAACTCAAACATTTGATTTTCGCCCCGCCACGGTGGTCTAGTGGCTAAGGTACTTGGCTGCTGACCCGCAGGTCGCGGGTTTGATTCCCGGCTGCAGCGGCTGCATTTCCGATGGAGGCGGAAATGTTGTAGGCCCGTGTACTCAGATTTGGGTGAACGTTAAAGAACCCCAGGTGGTCTAAATTTCCGGAGCCCTCCACTACGGCGTCTCTCATAATCAAATGGTAGTTTTGGGACGTTAAACCCCACAAATCAATCAATCAATCAATGAATCAATCAAATCAATCAAACATTTGATTTTCGCATATGCAACTGTGATTTAAACCGAACCCTTGCTGCTAACGTTCGAGATGTGTATATCAACAACACTGCTCCCGCAGTTCGAGACGGAATTGGACTGACAGCTTGAGGTCTTGAATTAGATCCAGTAGTTGTATGAGCTCCTAACAATAAGCAAAGATTTTTATGTTATATTTCCAAATAAGAAATCTCTGGCTTACAGTGCAGAAACAAACCTTGAAAATTCTGAAGAAGTTCTTGAAACTTCGAAAGCGTCTCCCATGTTCACAGTTGAAAGATATGCGCAGAGTCGTGACTGTCCCCTCTGATAAATAAAATTAACACATTACCATATCTCAGTTTTCTTAAACGAAGATACCAAGCTATCGCACTGCAAAGTATTCGCTCCTTGCTCTCACACATTTATTTTCAAATGAGCGCACCAGTCGGCTCGGAACAAAAAAACGCGTAGTTATGAAATACTTGCTTGAACATCCACTCATCTCTTTGTCCTATAGTATCTGTGCGTCTACACAATAAACCTTTTGTGTGCCAGCTAGTGGCTGTCATTGATCACCAATGACACAGGGGAGGGAATTTCAGTAGCATTAATAAAACAAGACATTTGCTGATCAAAGCAGGCTTCATACACCCATTTGTAACCAATGATAGTGCTCCTCGGGTCAAGTAGATAGCTTCTAGTTACAGGTGAAAGCAGGCGCTCGTCAAGATTGAGTATTATAGCGTGTACACGAGCATTTGCCCTTCGAAATTGTCGCTCTACGATAAAAAGGTTAGAGGCGCGCTCCCCTTCCGGGCAAGCTATGGTCTAGCGGAGGTGCAGTGATAACGGACACAAATGCATAATGCATGTCGTGCTACAAGATAGGACGAGGTGCAGGAACACCTTGAGCACCGATCAACGGTGTTCATTTGATAGTGATTAGGATTTATCGTTAGTAGATTCCACGAGCGCTACAGTTGGAAGGAAGAGTACGCGAACCTCGGGAATGAACGGTATTTCTAAGAGCTAGGTTTCGATACCCGCAAGATGGGTGGCAAGCATGGTGAGCTTATGGTATGCCCCTACGCATGGACGATGAGTTTGCTTGTGGATGTGGCAGGTAGAGACTGATGAAGGTGCGCGTTCTCTCCAAACAAAATTATAGGTCCAGGAAAGCGCAACACTAATAAATGCCCGAGGAAGTGGCTCTTAGGAAGCAGGTACGAGGGGGTGGAGTAATAAAGTAAGCAGTCAGATTTGCAGCTTGAGGTGCATATCTTTCTCTGCACTGTTCTTCATTTCATGTTCAGTCTAGTGTAGTATATGGAATGAAGAAAACAAAGCGCTATTTCGTTGTTGCGCAGTGGCTGGAGAAACTATTTCATGTGAAATGCATGGTTTTGCTGGTCTGAGCTTCTGAAAGGAGCCATTCCTGAACACTTAAACATCAGTTTAGTTTTTTCAAAGAAGACCTTTCATTTCTTTTGTTATAGAATTTAATGATAATATTTTTATATTTGATAACATTTTAACCGTTATCTTTGACACCAACTTTCAAATGATAGTGGTCTGGAAAAAAAAGAACCAACAAATAGTATTGAATGAAGGGTGCAAATTTATTTCGAGGGCTAGTTGTTATGTTTGAGTAAACCTTAATGAAACATGTAGTAAAAAATCAGCCTGGAAAAACTGGAGCGAACACAAACGTAAAAAAAAAGAACAGGAGGTACAGCGCTCATATTCTGCCTTTTTTTTTGGGCTCCGTCTTCTTCAGGGATAACTTCTTATAACAGGCATCAATTTCATCTCGCCCACCTCTCAACCTCAATAAAAACCAGCCGATAATGACGCTAAGGGAGGTATTGCAGTCGTAAATTTTACAGTGCTTATGTATTATCGCTGTTGTGATGTGGGTGAAAAAAGGTAAAGTGAAGGAAATCACAAGTTGTTTCCGGCAAGTACTGAACTTGCTACAATCTAATTGCGTGCCCACCGCTCTTAGGAAGTGAAGGACTGTAGTGGCCGTCTACTGATTCACTTCATCAGGTTTGATATACATGCCAATCTGGGAGTGTTAACGAGCACACCTCCTAACCATGACAACTAGTGAGTAGCAATTTTTCATTTGCAAAATGGCATGGCGTACCTCATAAGCTTTTGAAGAGTGGACAGCTGACCAGGAAGTCCATGCGTACAGTCCGAAACCAACAAGCCTGCCAGAACCGGAATTTTTGATGACTGAAAAAATTAATGATAGAGGGCTGCTTTCTCAGTTCGTAAGTTTTTGTATCGCCCACTTAGGTTTTGCCGCACCGACAGGCAAAATTTCGACACTATATTTAAAACAATATCATCAACACCTCTATAGGTCTCTTGACTGCACTATCTTCTAGTGTTTATTTGGAGAAAAGAGTCTTTCGATGCCCATAGGATCGCTATTTGTCAGCAAATTCATTACGAAAATTCATCGCAGTAATTTGGCTGCTGATGGGGCTGCGCCAACTACACCCTCTTCATGGTCGCCAGAAATGGTTGCATCATTGTCATATACTCCAAATATTTAAATGACAGCATAACACATTGTACGTTTGTGCCGTTTTCATGGACAACTTTTTATGAAATTCTATGACTTTAGCAGAGATGATGCGTTTTTGGCCTTGTTGAATGTTTTTTTTTTCCCTGATATAGATTCAACGCTCGTTTCGTGCTCTCAAAATATCTATAGAAATGATGAAAATAAATTTTTCCTCTGTTCATTTGCTCATAGTTGTTTCAGTCAGTTACGTTGTATATATATATATATATATATATATATATATATATATATATATATATATATATATATACATATATATATATATATATTGTGGGAGTAATAATTCAATGGGCCAGTTAGTCTTCGTGAATGTATGGGATATGGCACAACGGGAGCGTTGTCAACAAGGATAAATATATTTATTTCCCAACAGTTTCGGGAGGGGACCTCCCTTCAACAGGGGATGCGTTATACTGACATGAGCTTCCAAACTTCCTTGCTGCCACGTTCCTCTCGCCTTGAAAGACGTTTGCGAGAGTGAGAGGGAACTGGAAAAAGGAAAAAAGGAAAAAAGGAAAAAGGGAAAAAAGAAAAAAATGGGGGAGAAAAAAGACGAAAAAAGAAAGAAAAGAAAGAAAGTAAAAAAGAGGAAGAACCACTGTCAGCACTGAGAACGAAGCCAACTGTCCGTCTACATCCACCTATGGTTCATATCACGTGCTGTTCAGTTCTTGGCGTGTGTCGGGCCACCCAAGATTGTCGCCGCGAAGCTACCTTTATCTAGACATCTGCGCCTGCCAAACCACAGTTTTGAAAATATTAGCGTAACTCTTTTGCAGTCCGGTTTTTCAAACAGACGCGAGCGCGAACAGCGTGAAGCATATTTTATTTTCAAATTTCGTACATTAGCAGCCGGTATCAACGAGGACCCCGGAAAACTCAGCTGCCTCCGAGAAGTAAGCCAGGAGAAAATTGGTGACAAAGATTGATAGCTGGAGACCATGCTTTTTTCTGACTGACTCGTACGTGTACACTGTCCTTTCTTCTTCTTCTTTTTTTTTTCCACATGCACATACAAAGTGTTTACGTTCGCCTACCACTACATGACCGTTGAAGGGAAACGGACGAAGATTAAAGTTAAATAGCCGACCGACCCATTAACGAGAAACCTTTCCTTTACACACACCGCCCGCCGCCCGCCGAACGACCAATTACGGGGAAACCCCTTTCTTTAGGCACGCCGTCCCGGACCCTCCCGGCACCGCGGCGACAATCTTGGGTGGCCCGACACACGCCAAGAACTGAACAGCACGTGATATGAACCATAGGTGGATGTAGACGGACAGTTGGCTTCGTTCTCAGTGCTGACAGTGGTTCTTCCTCTTTTTACTTTCTTTCTTTTCTTTCTTTTTTCGTCTTTTTTCTCCCTCCCTTTTTTTCTTTTTTCCTTTTTTTCCTTTTTCCCTTTTTTTCCTTTTTCCCTTTTTCCAGTTCCCTCTCACTCTCGCAAACGTCTTTCAAGGCGAGAGGGACACGCAGCAAGGAAGTTTGGAAGCTCATGTCAGTATAACTCATCCCCTGATGAAGGGAGGTCCCCTCCCGAAACTGTTGGGAAATAAATATATTTATCCTTGTTGACAACGCTCCCGTTGTGCCATATCCCATATATATATATATATATATATATATATATATATATATATATATATTGTCACATTGACAAAAAAAGCATAAGGTGGTGTGGCACTACTCAAAAAATATTAGTAAGCGCATTCATGCTTACAGGTTACTATGTTCACTGAAACATCAACGCACAGCTTTTGTTCTACCTACAAAAGAATGACACAGATGAAGAAATATTCTAATCGTACAGCCATTGTGACTTAGGTTATTTGTCTTTACTTAAGATGAAGAATCTTACCGCGGAAGTGTGGAAGTTCTATAGCTCAATCGCTGCGACCTTTGTCACAACCCCTAGAAAGATGCCACCGATCATTTTGTGCCGAATCTTTTCTGCTGAATTCGGGTTATCTTGAAAATAAGAGAGAGAACGAAATAAGGGAAAGGCAGGAAGGTTAACAGAAGATTGGGGCGTCTGGTTCGCCACCCTGCACTAAGGGCAAAGGGAATGGGGAAGAAATATGAGAAAGAAAGCGAAAAGCAAAACCGACGCGTGAAAAAGAAAAACAAAATGCCGGGCCTGCGCGGAAGGCGCAGTACAAACATAGCAAAAGCTAAAAGAGCGGCCTTTCAGAGCCTTTTCAAAACACTCATTGGGTAACTACTGCAATCACACTTGCTTGATACGCGTTGTTGCATTAATAATAATTTTTTGGGTAGTGGGCCGGCATTTGCTATGCAATTTTTCGTCGTCATTCTTCTGAAAAGCGTGGTATCTGCTAAACACCTGTAAGGAATTTCGTGCCAATTGTTCATGAATGGCCGATGAAGATGAGGAATTATGGCTGAAAGGGGTATGCGTCACAGTTAATAGGGGAACAAGAACAATTTTTTGTAATGTGTTGGAACATTGGATGGCCCAGTCGTTACGCTATTCGCATTATGAGACGACTGGTTATCCTTTCGCTGTTTTAAAACGCTTTATAAGTCGTATTACGCGATTTCTTTCCCGACATCAAGCCTGCCTGAAGCAAGTTTGTCAACAAATCGTAAGCACCAGCATAGCTCAGTGGTAGAATTCTGGGCTAGCACCCAGTGCAACTGGTGTGGAGCCCCACTGGGTCATTGGTGCTTTTTTTCTCCAATTTCGCGCAATGTGGTTACGGACATCGGCAGCAGCAGCACCGGCGGCGGCGGTGGGGGCGGACAACTGCGCATGACCCGAGTTGTGATCTCATAACGCTTTCGCTGTAAAAGTGAGCGTTGGTGCTATAGCGTTTTCAATTGGCTTCTACCGCGCAAAATGTTCAATAAATGTAGAATTTCGTCTACAAGTTAAAATTTGACGTGAAGGTTGTAAGACAATATCTACAGTAATTGAGCGATGTAAATGACGACCTCTATATGCACTGCCTTGCTAAGTAGGCTTCGACGTGCTGTTGTATATCAGTTAAAGTATCCTAATATTTCAGTTGATAGGGCAATAAAGGCGCAATTTGTGACCGTGAGAAGGCAATGTGTGCGGTCAAAGTATACGGTGACGAGCCAACTCAGTAACATGATCAGTATTACCTAATGGATACCAGTTCTGGTGTTGAGGGTGATCGATAAGAAGACAGCAACGAAAAGAATTATATCGCGTTGTTTTTTTCGTGTCCTTTATCCTGTCTTCCTAGAGACACTTCATTTCTGTTTGAGCTTCAGCAAGAATGCTACCAATATAGGCTGCTACAATTCTGTGGATAACACTTTTTAAAATAAATAAGGTGTCTTCTCTCCATCACTTTTTTCCGTCGATATAGACAGCCATAATGCTTCTTTTTGGTCATTTTTCACATTCCTTCTAGTGTGGTGCTACACGTGGTTTCGGATACAGCAGCTCTTATTAGTCACTTCATTTATATGCTCTGAGAGAACTATGAGATATTGTCTCTGACCTCACAGTTCCATCCTTTCGTTGCCATTGTTGGCAACGAAAGGATGCGACGTGGTTGAGTTTGATGTGCCAAAAACAAGTAACGTGATCTCAATGTTTGCATTACAGTGCATATTATAGAGAAATGTCAAACCTTATCTGTGTAAAACTCCACATGAAGAATGTGCGAAAACAAACTTCAGTTGAGCTCGTTATTGTAGCTAGCACATATTTTATCTTATGTGCTCATTTAGGCGGACAATCTTTAACGATAACTGTAACAATGCGTGGATTTTTGTAGCTTCCCTAAAAGTGACAAACTTACACTGCGTAGATATTTTGCCAAATATAATAAAAATAAGAAGCTTTTACTACGTAGCTCTAGGCTCGGCTACAGCAAGGCTGTTGGGCACAAGCTCGTCCGGACTTGTCCAGGTATTTACTCCTCATTCGTCTCTTTCCCACTTCTTGCTACAATACATTGTACATAAATAAGCTTACTCTAATCATTTTTTTAGTCTCTGTCTTCGTATCTCTTTATGCATGTAAGCAAGCCTTAGCCATAAAAACACTACTCAAAACATAGCGCGCATGTGCCACAGAATTCGGCAAACTTCAGTACTCATATCACCGATCGTCTATAAGTACCAAGAAGAACTATAGACGGGAAATACGAAGTAGTGGCCGCGTTTTGCGCCTCTCTTGTTAAGCATCTGTACCATGTGCTTGGGAAGTTTCTGGTCACGTGCTGGTTCAGGGGGATAATCATTTTCTATCTGCGACACACGGCAGAACTGTACCCTAACAGCTATACTGTGGAATCACCAGGCCAGCACCGAACACGCCACACAGTCACAGCGAAAGCTGGAAGAGCTGTCTTTTGAGAACCCGTAGTAAAGTCTCCTGACGCAACTACACTTGTAATATTACATTTCCTACGCATCGACATAACTGGTGGAAAGTGGAGATGCACCTACTATGTCATTATTCCTCCTTCTGCGGAGAAACATGGAACCCACTAGGCATCGGTAAAACATTTTGCGCCCTTCGTTCATGCTGTGGCTGAGGACGAAGAATTTGGGTCGACCGCTCAGTCTAGGGAAACAAACAAACAAACAAACAAACAAACAAACAGACTGCTTGTCATGAGTTGTATGCATTCGATGATTGGTATGTGTGGTTTAACGACCCAATACCACCATATGAATTTCAGAGACACCGTAATGGAGGGCTCCGGAAATTTTCACCACCAGGGGTATTTCAATGTGCTCCCAAATCTTTGCACACGGGCCTGCAGAATTTTCGCCTCTATTGAAAACGCAGCCGCCGTAGCCGGGATTCGATCCCACAACCTGCGGGTCAGCAGGCGAGTACCTTAGCCACTAGGCCACCGCGGCGCACTAAGCGATGTACTTAGTGCTGCTGCCGGCCGCAGCAGCACTAAGCGATGGAACAGAGAGTTCACAGATGCACCGCAAATATTCACTTTCTCGAACAAAATAAGTTTTCCACGCGTGCACCAAAATGAGAACAAACTGAAAAGGAAGTCCTCCACAAACAAAAAAAACGTGTGCGTCTGGTTACTTCTCTTGGCACCCTGCTATCATCTTCTCCTTCTTACGTCAGAGTTCCAGGTGTTTCCTTTGTACCATCCGGCGATGAGACAATGCACCCCGTGAAAAGAACCAGAACCAGCTCCGGTTTCGTTCACCCAGACAATAGACGAACAGTTTGGGTCGAGATGAACGGGGTGGCAGAAAAGAGCGCGTTTTGCTATTCGTGTGAGTACTTCTTCAGTTCACGCTGCTTGTGACTTGATTTATTTTTTCGCCAAGATACTGGTACAAAACTACCATCAGCCATTATTTTAATTTTACCTCTCTGGGAAGGGGGTTGTTGACGCCCCAGAGCCATATCGACTCGCAATCGAATATTATGCTAATGAACACATGCCTCCCATTTGTCTTTTAAGCCGAGTCCTATAATACGAAAAACCATGAGCTGTCAAGGGCAGTGGCTGCCCTGTACCGCCTTGTAGGAAACGACGCTTCTATACGAGGACCAAGTTTGTGCAAAAAGATGGAAGCAGAAACGAGGTGAATGAAGCAGCGGGCTTTTGATGCTTGGATATGGGTGAGGAATCTTCCGTGGATGGCAGTAAGGGTGCATATATTTGAACACTCACAGACAATCAAAAGGTGAAGAGAAAAGCTGCAGAAAAATTACTCCACAAAGAGTGTTAAAGCTTGCACTAGACAACGCATTAGAACGCCAGAAAGTTGGTGAGGTTGGAGATCGATAGGATTAAGCCGAGCTCTTAAGTAGGTTCCTTCGATTGTGTGACATAATGACAGCTGGATCGCCATGTGCCGCTGTAAAAAAAGTACCCGCAATCACTCTTTTTGTATATTGGAAAATACGGGCGTTCATAAGTTCGGACTGATGTGGGCTTCCCACCGTTCGCTAGTAAGATTGTACTATTGTATGTTTCCCTCACATCGTTGCTTGGTTCTGAATATCAGTGCTAAACTTCGGTGCGTCAAAAGCAGCGTATTCTACGGTACCGTGCACTGTTAGGGCGAACACGGCTCAGTCGTGGCCGTGCTCCGCGGAGTGCCAGTGTGCAGGCGGGGCCACGACGCATGTGCACACGGACACACGGGAGATGCTTTAAGCCGTTGGATACATCGCTTGAGTGTGCCTTAGCGTAGTAGCCAAGCGCCGTTCTTGCTTGTTTGCAGTACAGCAAGAGCGGCACATTTGTATGCGCTTGCGCCGCTTCGATCTTATGGGCTGCCACGCCGGCTGCACTGGTGCAGCACAGAGTGTTGACACGCTGAACCATGTTCACATTAACAGTGGGCCACACTGTACGCGTTTTTTTTTGTTTTACCTTGCGTCACGAACTATTCACCAGCCCCATCAAAACACGTTCGTTCAAATACAGACGAAAAAAAAATCATGTCATTTCTACTGCTGTAAACCCTAACAAAGTGCTTAGCACAGACAGCATGAAGCACCAAGGTATCCACGTGCGTTGACCTTGAACTTATCTCTTTACGAGAGCGTCGATGACACCAATCTTTCATGCAAGCTTGCATAGTCTCTCCGGCAGGAGTAGAACCTTGTAAGAGAGATTCGCAAAGTCTGCGTGCGACAAGCGTGCTACTTCTTGATGCAATTCATCAACTTCGTCCTTGTTACTGGAGTTCAATGTGCCCGTCATCTGCAGTGTTTGCTGTTAATCTGCTACTTCCATCCGTGGCCTCCAAGACGGCGCACCGGCACCCCGTCAGGGCTCAATCTCGGAGGCAATCTTCCATCATAATCTGGCAAAAGCGCCACACCGATGAAGCGTAAGGGGAAGGGCAACCGATGCTCGGCGAAGCGATGGCAATCTTTTACTTGCCCCGGAGGCCTACGCAGATATTTTAAGCCTTTTTACATTTTTTGTCAATTATTCTGATTAATTCTGTATTTGTTTAATATTACGGTTAATCGTAGTATTTCGTATAGGTTTTGTTCATTTTCACTCTTTTTGGAGGATTCCTGTATTTTTATGGCTTTTGTTGAGGCCCTTAATGCGGGCGTGACCACGCCACATAAGATGTATGAATGTGTGACTGTGTTAAGAGTAAAACCGACACTGAAAGTGTAACCGGAAAGTAGGAAAGAACCGACGATGACAAAAACGTGCGCGTGAACACATGAACGTGGGGCACGTGAGCTGGCGGTTCGGACGTGCTGGAGAATGCGGCAGCTGGCAAGGGCAGTTCGTTCGACCTGAGGGATCAAAGAAAACCGAACTGGTGCACCGGGCCAGCCAGGACGAGTGAGTGTTATTGGCCCAGCGTAGCAGTAGCAGCGCTGGTCGCGCGGTGAAAGAGCGAGAAGCCTGGGCAATCAGCTGGTCCCGTTCCAGTGGCGGAGATCGTGGTCTCGATGCCACGTTCACAACCAGCGAAGATCGTGGTCATGGTGCCACGTACGAGCGGGGTTCAACGCAACACAGAGCTGAAAGCGTGGCCTTGGTGCTATGTCGGGCGCAACGTGGCCTGCGTGTTCAGAAACGAGCATTTTAACATCTCTTCGTGCCTCCTCGCACAACCTTATTGTGCATGCTGGTACGAATTCGTCGTCAACCTACCCTTCATGTGTGTGTCGTCGACATCCTCATAGTTCATGTGAATGACGTCGGACGAACTTAGACACCGGGACGCGCCCACAGTCTCGTGTATGCAGGCTTTAAAAGTGAAAGGTTTAAGACTTGGCACTGCTTGCATTGTATAGGCGTTCATAGGGTGTGTATTGTGTGTCAAATCAATAAATATGTCTTGTCCATGTCCTTGATTGTCCGTGTCTGAGGGCCCCAAACCACCCAAACTGACAAACCACGCCCCGCAAGTGTTCCACATTCAAAAACGAAGAAGGATCAATGATATACTTTCAGATTACCTAGTTGATCACTTGTTTTCCATCAGCCTGTTCTTTTAATCAACGAAGCTGCTGGCTCAATCAAATGGTTGTTGACTCTACAGAAGCGTATTCATTAGAGTCTACCTGTCTTTTTTAGGTTATTTTGTCAATTTTTTATAGAGATGGCTTGCATATATGGCTCAGGTGAACACAGTCGATTGACACATCGTTTTTTGTTTTAATTGTAATATCTCATCGTTTTAGGCTTTTCCCCCTAGACGTAATGAGTTTATTTTTGCGAAAAAAAAACTATTGATGAAGGAGACCAACTGATGAAACTTACTCGGTGAGAGATAAAATTGATGTTGAGTTTCCTTTTTCATTTATAATTGCTGTTAGCTTACTTTTTGTTTTGTTTTCGCTATATTCTTTTGTTGTTGGGTGTGAATACTTGTGCGCTTTCTTATTCAAGTTGAAACAGTCTGTCTAACTTCAGATGTGGCTGTGGATCTGATAAGAATGCGGTAATAATTACTAATATCCAACACAGTCCCTGGAGGCCCACGTTGATGAGACGTTTGCTCACTCTTTGAATGGGAAGAGAGTGTGTTTCGCGAAAGAGATGGAATAAATCCAAAATCTTTAGGCACTGATATACGCAAAATAACTTGTAGCTCCCATGACAACTTATTTTCTTGTGCCAATATTGCGACAAGAGAACTTGCTTATTTGTCCTTAGAGAATAGAGTCAACCATCGTCAGCGTTTCATGACTTCAGAATCAAGAAGGAAAAGGCTGGAATTTGAGAGCAAATTTCTACAGCCGAAATTCATATCCCAAATTCCAGTGAAGTGAGATGTGGGGAATGGTGTTGAGAGACGCATTTAGTTTTTCGACTCACTCGGTTAGAAATCGCCAGTCGTTCACTCCAGCCGCTTGTGTTACTCTTTCACACTAAATCAGGAAACGATAAAGAGTCGACTCGTTAGAACTTCTGCAACGATGCATGTTCGAAGCTGTGTTGTACTTGCGAACATGAGCAGTTATTTTTTAAAAAGAAATTAATCATGAAGTAAGCTGATTGTGACGAAAGTGTTTGCATGTAAGGTGGTATGATTTCAAAATTTCAAGAGAAAAAAA
>WOVY01011425.1:0-111152 GCA_013436015.1 Rhipicephalus annulatus
CTTAGAGATATATAACACGGTCAAGCCGAGCATGAGAGATGCCTTGAAAGTGCGGAACCTCACCGAGGAATGTGCATGCGCTCCCACATCTATTAAATTGTGGTCATTCAATAGTTTCTGCAATAAGGCTGCACTTGCATCATAAGGATTTGTTATATATGAATGATCTCTCGCGTCAAAAACACGATTAATGTCTCCCAAAACTATCAAATTTCTGTCAGTGTTTTGCAGCGAAGTTAAAGAGAGGAAAAAAAAGAATTCCTTTCATTCACTTTGGAGGGAGCATAGACACAGATAAACCTCCAATTATGGGAATGAAAAGATAAGTCGCAACAAATGAGGCGTCCTTCCCCACCAGCATGCAGTGACGTCAAAATATGATTTCAGGTGCTTTTTTCCCCACCAGCATGCAGTGACGTCAAAATATGATTCAAGTGCTTTCTAACTAATAAAAAAAGCATCTTATCGGATGCGCCACGTGGCTGGGATTATGTATAAATTGTAATCTCGGAGAACGTACAGTGCAAGATCGACGTCACGAGCAGCGGAAATCTTAGTCTCTCTGCACTGCAAGTACGTCAATGTTGTACTGCTCAAGCATTGATGATTGATTTGTGGGGTTTAAACGTCCCAAAATCAGCAAATGATTATGAGAGACGCCGTAGTAGAGGGCTCCAAAAATTTTGACCACCTGGGGTTCTTTAACGTGCACCCAAATCTGAGTACACGGGCCCTACAACTTTTCCGCCTCCATCGGAAATGCAGCCGCCACATCCGGGATTTGATCCCGCGACCTGCGGGTCAGCAGCCGAGTACCTTAGCCACTAGACCACCATGGCGGGGCTGTACTGCTCAAGCACGTGGCGCAACTGCCACTGACACCTTACATTCCTCAAGCCACGTATGTTTCAGTGTCGCTACAACATGGTAAACGTCAGCGCGGTAGCCATTTTGCTATCTTAGAACTTTTGTAGGTCACCTTTAGCCACAGGGCAACCTGTGGCTTTACCTTCTTTTCACTTTTTAGGAGCACTTTCCTGGGGACGCTGGCATAGACGGCGCGTCTCTTGGTACCCAAAGAATGTGACACGTGGATCGCATGAAGACACTTGCCCTGTCGTGTCTGGCGCACTTGTTGTTGCTTCATCGGTGACCGGTGCCCGACGCTTCCTTGTCTGACCGCTATTCATTCCTTCTTGTTCCTTATTGTCAGGAGGCTTGTCTTTAAGGTCTTCCATGTGGTGTTCTTCTGCAGCATTGCATTCATTTATGCTTTCAGTGGCGTCGTTAGCGGTTTTATTTTGCATGCCAAGGGTATCCATGGGCATGTGTTCAGCTTCCTTTAAGGCACCTTTTGCTCCTCCCGCTGTTTCTCCTGTCGCGTCAACTACTTCAGTGACATCCATAAGATGATCCAGATGTTGCTCTTCTGCGCCTTGGCCAGAACGGAGTTTGTTGGCATAAGTCGACACGCAGGCATCCAGCGAGTGACGAAAATGCTGGCACTGCAAGCGCCTCGGTGTTTTGCACTGTCGACGTACATGCCCTTCTCGCTTGCACCGAAGACACAGTGGAGGCCCACCGGGAATAAGTATGAGGCATTGGTGGCCATAGATTGACATAAGGTGTGGTATTGAGTTCACAGTGATGTGTCCTTCAGCTCCAAGGCAACGTCCCTATTTGTTGTCATTCATTGTTCCATTCCTGCACATCTCCATGCCTCTCTTTCAACGGACTTCACAACGCCGTAAGCTTGGAACGCCTCTTTAACACGTCGCGATTCAAGATGAGGCGGAAGCCAAAGAAGTTTCAGCCTAATATTCTTGGTCTCCGGATCTACCACCATTCACTTCAGCCCTTTTACACGGAGCTCACCACAAGTGACGAGTTTCTGTTTCGCCATGCTGCTTGCACACGTAACCATCCATACATGGCTCATTTTATACTGGCCAACTCCTAGTATGTCCGCTGTGCTCACCACTTTAAGCAGCGCATCACGGAAGTCTGGGGCACGGTACGGCCTACCACTCAAGTCGGCATGAAAGAAAACGGAATTCAAAACGCCGTTACCAGTTGGAAGACGTCGCAGCACGACTTTATAGCTTGAGTCTTCATCATGAAACGGAGTCGATCATCCTCGGCCATTGACCGATACGCTGTTACCAGCAGAGAGCATTTTAGAACGCAGGCGATCTGTGCGGCTTCTTCTTCCTTCTTCAAAAACGTTGTGCATTGTTCAAACGGGAAGCTATTTATATCTACCACGTACCGCTGCTGTGTTTTTGGCATTACCAGAAAGATGGCGCCATGAGCGCACGTCGCCACATCGCGCAGCGGCGCCCGCTTTAATCTCTTACGCGTAGCTAGCCCGGCTTAGGGAAAGGAAGCGACGCTCCCTCACGCGCCCTTATCTTGCGGTGGCGAGGAGGGGAGCGTGAGAGAGAAATGTCTTTATTCACAAAATCATGAAGAAGCAGGGCGTGGGAGGAACCCCTAGTCCGCGGTCCCTAGGACGACTCCAGCGACGAGTCGGGCCCGCTGTATCAGAGCTCGGAGGACCTCGGGAGGTCCATCGCGGAGAGCATCATCCCACAGCTCCTCGTTACGTAAAGGGTGAAGGAAAGCAGGTTAGGGAGGAAAGATGCTCGCAGTGCACTCGATCGATACATTGTAGGTCGTGGGCAAGTTTCCACAGCGGGGGCAACGGTCTGCATAGCACTGCGGGTAGAATTGATGAAGTGATACTAGATTGGAAAATGATTTAGTCTGTAGCTGGCGTAACGCTACTGCCTCCTCTCGTGAGAAAGATGGCGGTGGGGCACTCCGAGTGCGACGCACGTTCCTGTAGTGACAAAGAATGTCGTTGTAAGTGAGAAGAGGATTTCCCCACTCCAAAATCGCCTCCTCGCTTTGCCGGGCCGCCCGGAGGTAAATTTTGCGGGCCACAGTGTGTGCACGTTCATTGCCCGGCAGAGAGGCATGACCGAGGAGTCCAGAGTAAGTGGGCGCGAAAAGTACTGTTTGACTCAGTTAGTGGAATTTGATTGAAAATTTGGTGGGCCGCTCTTGGGATGCCATGTCCTGATAGGAAGGCTTGACATGCCCGTTGCGAGTCGGTCAATACCGTATATATGTAAACCTCGGGATCGTACGTCTTAGCTGGCCTCAGGCTTTACGAGGAACGATTCTGCTGTAGTTAACGGGCGCCCAAAGGTCACTGCAATCATTGCAGTCTCCGTTCGCGAAAAGCTCGCGCTTTTCAGACTCCGCGAAGTAGCAAATGGGACGCTCATTCGCGTGCATCGTACCTGTGAGTACGTTTCGTGCGTAATTGTGCGCGAGAAAGGCGGGGCACATTTATATCTGCTTTCCATTTTGTGCGTGACCTTTCAAATTGTTGCTATCACGTTCATTGCTTCGCCTTTGCGGCAAAACAGTGACTTTTTTTATCGGTTTTCCTTTTTTTTTTTTGCAAACGCTGTCACGTTGCTAGTGAGCTGCCCCGTGTAGCCGTGCGGCTCCACCAAAGTAAGCAAGGTTTCTGTGAAAAGCGCAGCCAGAACAGCAGGCTGCATGTATGCGGTTATTTGCACGGCTGAAAAAAAAAGTTGAAAAAAAAAGTGCCAGTTGGAAGAATGCAAGGATATATTTAGAACAAGTATATGGCAGTCAACATTTCTAATAAACATATGTTTTCGTTACCATTCAGCAGGTTGCGAGGGATGAACTGCCTCACGGCATAATATGCTTTCGTGGTTAAACTATTTTTCGTCACAATATCCTGCATCCGATATCATCGCAAAGATTGAGAGTGACGTTTTTCAAGACATTGTTTATAATTTAAGTACGCGTTCATCACTTCGTGCTTTATATAAACACCAGATTGCGTTTACTGCGGGAGAGTTGCAAATAACAGAATTGATTATTAATTTTTGAAAGTTTGCTCCCCGGAATATTTCACGTACTGCGCTTTAGATGCTCGTTATTACTATTATTATAAATTTGTAACTTGCTTGCTATTACAAGTGCACTCTATTGTAGTGTCAGATTTCCGCATTTTTGCATTGAACAGCTAGCAGTGTTCCTAAGTATTGTTTTGATAATTTATTCCTTCTTCAACCTTTATGCAATGCTTGTTTTCTTGGTGCTTGTATAAAATACAGCGAGACTACGTGTCACCCCCCCCCCCCCTAAATGCGATGACCACTTACCTTTGTGATTTAATGGGATAAAATGTTCTTCAAAGCTTTTCAATGTGTAGTGCAACATTTTTTGCATCTTCAGCACGGCAATTTTAGTGAATATTTTCAAACAAATGCACTTGTATATTAAGAAAGTGAACTTGGAAATCATTTTCCACAGCATAAACACATATTATTTTTCAAAAACTGTTCTCCATGAAAATCTAGGCAATTTTCTTACTCCAGAGAAGGAAAAGGTGGCTCCGCAGGTTGGCAGCACTGCAGCATATCAACGGAGTGAATGATAGTGAGGAGGGCGAAGCGTTCGTCCGTTCGTGGGTCCAACCCAAGGAGGTTCTATACATAGTATAGAACCGGACGGACAGTTGGACGCATGGACAGCCGGAAGCAAAAACGGACAGAAGCACTGACGGACGGACACATGGACGGATAGATGGATGGACTCAGGGACGGAAGTATGGACGGTAGAAGCACAGACGGACGGACGGGTGGTTGGACACACGGGTGGACGGACGCTTCGCCCCACTCATCATCATTCACACCGTGAATATGCTGTGATTTTTTTTTTTGAATGGGGGGGGGGGGGGAGGTACTTGGAGGTGCTGGCATGCTCCTTTATAGCGAGAAGCGTCGCATGAAATTCGTTCCTACAGTAGACACATTGTGATTTCATTCTTTCGTTATGAACAGGGCGCAACCAGCCTTTAATTTTCAGCAGAGATTTTCAACTGCAATGAACAGCTCAGTGGCATAGTTAAACACTTGAAAGTCCCCAAAAAGTCTCTGATACTCAAAATAGATAGAAAAGACGCTTATTTCTCGCTAAGTTAACACCACTGATGTACTCCGAGATGACGTGTGCTGATGTGGACTCAGGACACTAAGGGAGGGGGTCCTGACTTTTTTTTTTCTTTAGTAACACGAAAACCCTGTCATAGCATAAATACTCTTGATGTATGCTCAGGACACCGGAGAGGGGAGTCGCCTGAAGTAACACCAGAAAGGAGGGCAGGTCCTAAAATTTTTGTCTTTCGTAGCATGAAAACCATATCAGAGCATGAATACTGTTGACGTGTGCTCAGGACACCACTGGGGGGGGGGGGGTCGCTCAAAGTAACACCAGAGAAGGTAGCAGCGGGGTCGGGATTTTCTTGTTTTTAGAAGCATGAAAACCCTGTCATAGCATAATTACTGTTAATGTATGCTCACAGTGGTCACACACATTCGTACGAATCGGTAATAGGAGGTGAAAGACAAACACTGAAGATGGAGTATGATGCAGTTAGCTCAAACCCACACCTTGTTAAGTGATGAACGGGTGTTAGAGGGGGATCGTTTCTATACTGCTCTCTGGATCTACCACCACTTACTGCAATTATCAATGTGGAAAGCTTTTGTGTCAAGTATTGGAATTCGGATTGGTGTTTTTCAATTAAACATGTCCAAATTTAATCATTTTCATAAATTGGAAGTAGCAGGATGGAATATTCTGCCCTGCTATGTGCCCACATCATGAAAAATAACTTTTCATTTGTAAATGCTTTTTCACGTTTTCACTTTACTCAAGCCCTTGTTTATTATTTGTATATTTATTTCTTATTTGTATGTGTTCAAATTTTTTCCTCCCGAAAAAATTTGGCAGGCTTTGCCCCACTCATTGGCCTGCCTTTTTTTGCCCTATTTTGTATATGTACTTGTATATTTGTGTGTGTACGCATCAGTGAAGAAATACCCAGACACTTTCAAGAAAACCCAGCGTTACAGCATTCATCTGTAAAGAGTTAATTTTGCATCAAATTGGCACATAAAGAGCATTTTTTCTGATAAACATATTTTATTCACTTATGAAAGTTTTCTCTTGAATGTAAACATTTATGAATTGCGAAAAGTAGCTGCCTGTTCTTGGTGTTATAGAAAATATATAGATGTCAATACTTGCTTTGTGATACTTAGTAAAGAGTTGTATTTTTATCCATTGCCTGATTACGCACTTAAATTAGAAAGTGTGATACATCTGAATAATAGCCATTCGTTAACACTTTGATTAATATTTTTATTCACACAGCCACATGCACATTGTAGGGCATGCCTAGTTGAACACCAGCCAACAGCAGTTTTGTGGGTAAATATACAGTCGCTCCCACAACAGTAAAGTGCTTGTTGGGAGACTTTCATAGACTGTGGTGCCACATGTCTCTCTACGTTGTCATGTAAGATACCCTATAGCCCATATCACTGGACTGGGTGCTGCTACCACCAGCTATTACCATCATGCCTTTTCTGCAGTCAGTTAGAAGTGGCCATTAAATATTCTTTTCTTGCTCAATGTTTGTCCAGTAAAAAACACACAGTGTAGGCACCTACTAGATAGGGAAACACAACAATCATTGTCGTCATCTGTGCATAAACACATGCAACATCAGTGTCACCAAAAAAATCAAAGTGAGTGTAGTTATAAGAACATTAAACTGACACTTGCCACAATGTCATGTGACGACATCACCAGATGTCTTTTCACATTACTCGTTTTAATGACATTGATGGTCAGTCTTTGCATTAAATGAGGTATCTAAAGCTTTTGCATTAAAAGTTTTGCTGATGCACATGCCATAATGAAAAGAATCCACTCATAGTTGTAAAATATAGTGTCAAAGTACAACCATAAACACCAGCAGCTAGCAGACGAGACTGACCATCTAAATGAAGGACAAGGAACTCATTCTTTCAACTGAATTTCTTTCGGTATTGCTTCTTGTGGGGTCCATCGAAACCATTCAGGTTTGAAAACGACAACACTCGAGTGTTACTATAAAATAGCAAGCTTTAGTATAATGTACGTAGCATTCACAGTGGAGCTGCATGGTGTAAGAACACCAAGTTTTGTTTCACGCACATGATGCTTTTTGGCTGGAGTAGGCATAAGATGGCAAGAAAATCTGCAAACATCTACCAGACTAGTTGGCAACACTTTAGTGGTGACAGGTGATGGCACATATCCTTTGCTGTTCTTTCTCAGCATGCATGAATTTAGCATAGAAGCTTCATGAGTTGAGATTTTTAAAACACTTTTTGATATACATCTGTATAAACCTTGCTAACAATGCAAACATGTGTAAAAGATCGCAATCATTACTGCAACTGAAAATTTGAAAATGCGATTTTCGGGCCACCTGGTAGTACACGATGCTGAGGCAAACAACTCCAGCATGTTTAGATGCAAGCATGCTTTTCTCTCTTTTTCTTCTACTCAGACCGTAATGCACTAAAGCCGTTCCCTTGGAGAGCATTAAAACGGCAGAATTGGATAGCATTCTGTCTTTAAGGGGGTTTTGCAACACTTTTCTAGGTAAGCATCAAATGACTTGATTAAAAGTTTATTGTCTCCCGAGTCAACTTCTGCAAAAATTTTTAGAATCTGTCAAGCACAAACAGAGCTATGGGTATTTGTTGAACACTTAAGTGCTTTCTCTTTCCTTTTGTATTAATGAGCTCACTGAAAGTTACGCAGGGAGGGATGACCCAGGGGCAAGATGCTATGTCTGTTTGTCAGCACACGTCATGACCTCACACACTTTCTCTTTTTTTTTCTTTGAATGCACAGCTTAACACACTATGTATTCCTAGCACAAACGAGTACAACAAGGACACATTGAGGCATCCTGTGGCAGCCATATTAACTATGCAGTTCATGTTCCTCAAATCAGCCAATGACCGTGGGCCGTGCCAATGACGTGCCAATGACGTTGTCACTTTGTGTTATGGCATCATTTGTCAAGAAAAGACTGAGCTATCTCTAGCTGACTGATAATAATTTGTGAATTCCAGAGCGCCTCCCACATTATAATGTATAACTATAATGTACACCTTGCATGTTTTCAGGTGCCTCGTCTACCGACCAGCAGCATTTTCCCGACCCTGCTGAAAAAGTGTTGCAAAGCCCCTCTAAGCGACAAAGCCTTGTAAATCAGTCTTCTTAAAAGATCGCTCACAAGGCCACAAAGTAAATTTTAGATATGCACTAGCATCGAAATGAGAGCATTCTATCGCAGGATCTTTTAAATTTTGTTCTTTACAGGCAGAGCTAAATATTTTGAAGCGGCAAGCAGCCATGATGTGAAGAGGCAAGCTTCACATCCTTGCCACCCACTTGTTCTCTTTAGCCTTAGAAAGCCGATTTCCTTCTTTGGAATTCTCCCTTAATGGTGTGGGAGGATCACGTGATGAGCACACATCACCACGTCATGCACCACTCGTGATAAGTGGGCAAAAACTGCCCTCCCCCTTCTGCAATTTATGTTGCATTAGAGTGCCTCCATGTCACCCCTGCCCACCGCAGAGGGTGACAGGTGAGGACATAGAGGATCTCTTCGGTGTGTGGCTCAGATTCTTCACCTACGTTGCAGTGCACCTATGCTCAGTCGATGTCACAAGCCAATGCCCCATTTAGAAGTGCAGTGCCAACTGCCAACAAGGAGAAGAGCAGCTAATGCTCAATTTAAAATCCGGCGTCATAAGGTGCACTGCTGATCACAATCAAGCCTGGTCGGGAACAAAGTTCTCAACAGCGCCCGGCTCCCTTCTGCAGCTTGCGTGAGAGAGCCAATCATAATCATGAAATAAGATCGGGATCAGAAACGACTGTGATCAAAAGTGGCCGTTTGACACCAGTATAAGAGAGAACATTCCCTTTGAAATAGGTTTTTTTCATGGTTTGAGCCAATGTAACTCTTAGAAAATATGATCATGAATGCACAGTATAAGCATTGCGCATGTCTCAAAATGGCCAGAACTGGAGAGGAGCCCTTTTATGTTACATTTTAGAGCCTCCACCTAATTCCTCAAAACTGCGTAAAAGCCAAGACAAAAGCGCATTGAGTATAACATTGCTGTCCACTTGTACAACCAGCTTCTGATATTCTAACAGAGCATATTGTCTAATATGGTTCTTATAAGCATGTTCAGGGCAGCTCAACACAGCTCCCACTGGCCTTGGGTGCTGTGTGATTCCACATATTAAATAAGTATTTTTACCTTTTGTTCAAAGCTGATTCATACTGAACTTACCAGGAGCAACGAATGTCCCAAAAGCATTAGTTTGGCCCTCATTTCCAAAACAAAAATTTATAGAATTTGAATCAGGCTGGTAAATGAGTAAACACAGTCTTTTTTCCTTCCTGTCTTGCCGATTATGCTTTTCACTAGCTTTTTTTTAGATTTATTATTTTTTACATATATAGGGTCATCACCAAGACACCCAAGATAGTGGAAATTACTTGATTGTCTTAATAAAAATATTTATTTGTCCCATGCACACATCAACAAACAACCAAAAATGGTACACTTGTCCGGTTATCCCAGACCTTCTGTGATGGAATCGCAAGTACAGTGGCGAACAGCACCACGGCGCCTTCTCACAGCTGCGCACAGCGGAACGCCAGAAAAATCGCAACTTGTCACTTTTGCAGTAGCTCTGGAAGCACTGAGTGATAATATTGCTACGTAGCTGACATAACAGCGTAAGAATACGTAACAATTTCATCACAAAAATGCCAAACTTGTAGAGGCGATGCTCGTTGCAGGCCACTTCGGTGCTTTCATTTTAAATGTTCCACGGCAGCGAAAAAGAGCGTGCCTCGCTAAAATAAAGCATTGCTCGGTAATGTTATCACACGTGTCGATAAAAAAAAAACTGACGCAATGTGCACGTTTTGGGTTCGGTGGAGCATCTGGAACAAAGGCGTAGAAGCGGCGCACTCTGGTCACTGCGACTACAAGTTAAATATATTGTCGCGATATGATCGCTTGGTGCAAAAGCAACACCTTGCAATTTTTTTGGCTTTGCGTTGTGCACACATTTCAAGGGAGTAAAACTGCAGGCTGGTAGGTAAGAACGGATGCGCTTGCGCAGTGCGCACTCTCGAGCTTCTCTGGTAGCCGTGAGAAGGCACTGCACTGCTGTTGGCCACGCGATCCTGTGGTCTCCAAAATTTTAGTCGCTGCAGGACAATCACAACAAAACACAAAATAAACAAATTCTGTGAACTAAGGTAATGTTCCAAAAATCCTGCAGAGTTCAGTAGAGCATGCATGAATTCCAGTAAATACTGAGCACTTGTAGCCTCTTTCTTGACTTTAGTCTGTTTATCTGTTTCTCATAAAATCAGTCACACTGTAGATCACGTCTTTCTGGCAGAAGTAGAGCCTGACGCGCAAGCATTCCTTCTTCGAACACACAGTCTCGATCAGAAGAGTTCGGCCAGTGACACATTTGAGGAACTGTTCGCACATTTTCTTGTCCCAGCTGGTTCCATTCCTCATGCAGCACAATTCAGTTTCCACGAGGGATGACAACTGCGACTGAATGGGCAAGCGTGTAAAGCTAGGATCCAGTGTTCTGACATTGTTCAACGTGACCCATTCATAAAACCCGAAGTCCACGAACCTCACTTTCAGACGCTCGCCATGACCGATAGAGACAACCTTTGCTCAATACCACTAGTTGTTGCGGCTGGACCTGGCAGCGACGAACTCACCAACCGACTTTGCAAAAAGCCTGTTTTCTAAGAAACGGCCATACCTGCAAACGTCCTGCATGTTGTCTATAAGGCCTAGCAAAGACTCTCCCAAGCTGAAAGCACCACCTTCCATAATAAGTCTATCAATAGTCTTTCTTCCATAGCAGAAGACTAAATAGAAATGGTTTGGGCTGGCGTACGCCGACATCTGGCCCAATAGCCAACTGCCTGGTTCGGGTGGCTCCGATTCGACGCATTGAGCAGCAGGCTCGGTTATATGCAAAAGGGTTGAGTTTGGTTCTGCGTCAACGTGCTTGTATACACAGAAGGCCTCTTGTTTGCAATAGCCTCGAGTGCTGTAGAACTTGCAGACACGGTTGGTTTTTGCTGGAAAGTTTGCGGCAGCCACCCCTGGGTTGTCGGTGTTCACAGTGTAACTGTTAGGAGGACTGCAGTAGTCATCCTGCATGGGATTGAAAGAAGCAAGAGCTGGAAGGTTTGATTTTTGAGCAACAGTGGTCTTTTTGCATTTCACCATCGGCCTTCTTACATAGCCTTCCGTGCACATGCACTCAGCCACGTCTCCATGGGTATCACTTCGCAAATTTGCCAAGTAGACTGTGTCATTAAATTCATCGGGAGTACTACTTGTTCCCACAATGACTGCTTGGAGTGAACAGCCACTATGAACCAGCCTTTGAAATTGTAAGACCACTGCTTCTGTCCATTGTGTCCACGGCTGAATGCCCACGAGCTTAAACCTTATTGCAAGTGGAGGTATGCTCTGAAGCCTCGAGTCAAGTTTGAATAAGCAGGAGGAATTCACAACCTTTTTGTTGCCATAGTCCACCAGCAATACCTGGCACTTTCCAGCACTAAGCAGTTCCTCAACACGAACTCTGGTTCCAGGTTCGTGCGGCAAATCACAATACATGAGGTATGACCTCTTCTTGATTTCTTGTTTCACACAGGCCACTTGCTTGCACGATTCTATGATGCCACTTATTTCTGACAGGTCTTTCACCGCAGAGGTAAGCTGTCCATACAAGTGATCGGGTGTCAGGATGAACGTAACGTTGATGTCTATGGTGTTGCTTTTTGGCACAAACCGTGCCAATTCGAAGCAGAGAGAGTTGCAACTCAGTGAATTGACACTGCAGGCAGAAAAAGTAGAGGGTGATTTGTCCAACACCTCACCACTGATCGTGGAGCGAGTAGAAGAGGAAGGGCTCACCTCGCCACTGATTGCGGAGCGAATAGAGGGTGATTTGCCCAACACCTTAACGTTGATTGCGGAGAGAGTAGAAGGCGATCTGTCCAACACCACGGCGTTTATTGTGGTCCTAGCGCGGCCGATTCCATAGTCGGCGCAGATTTCATTCCCGGTGCAGGCTTTACTCTCAGGGCGAATGTCACCTTGAATGTAGATTTCGTTCGCTCCCATGGCTCCATTTTCGGTCTCGGTGCTTCCCCTTTCAGCCAGCATCTGCTCGACGACGCCTTCGCTTCCAAGCTGGGAATGATCGTTCGCATCGGCTGTCGGTTCAACAACAACACGCGGGGAATCTCCTAGGCAATCCAAGAATTCTGCGAAGCCGTTATCGACGAGGAGTCGGGCAACACTCCGACGCCGCATCACAGGGGGGGCATCGGGAGTGTTGATGAACAAGTCCACCTGGTAAACACCACCATCCGATAGGCCGTGGAATACGGCGTCGAAGTAGTAAGGTTTGCTCCCGTCGACGAGCCATTGCATGTCACAGCAGGAGCTCCCCTAAGTTGGCCTGATTCTCCGCATGCAGCAGGCCACTGATCGGCAGGGATCGCGGGCTTCGCTGTCACTCATGGGGTACACACAGTGCAGTGGGACAACATCGGCGCGGCCTTCGTCGACGTACAGGACATCGGCCAGAACCTGTGTGCCCGTGACATCCCTGCGAATGTCCGTCACCCGTGCGCGCAGTGCCTGCCTGTCGGAGCATTGCGGCAATGCCACCATGCAGTACGTGCCAATGGACGTCTCTAAGACATGCTGCCGCTCCTTCTCAATAAAATATATCGCATTGTCAATGAATTCGCTTTCGTTGTCGGTAAGTCGCAGAAATAGGCTGTTGGGCCCCTCGTAACGCGTCACGTAAACCGAAAGGCTCTTCTTGAACGGCACGTCCGGTCGGCTCGGAACTTTTGCTAACTTCACTGGGGGCACAGACGCGAAGCGTGCTTCGGAATCCATGTCGAGTGTGAGTAGGCGTTCTGTGACGAGACTACGCTGAACTTGCATGCCGTAGTGTCATTTTCAGGCGGTACTCAAGGAGGGCATCAGCACGGAATCCTAGTGCTTGCGCCGAGGTTCTGCGTCAATTTATGCTGCCCAGACAACAAGCACCGGCTGCACGACGAGGCACAACCAAAGAATTCAAGGCAAGACGTCAATGCCGGTCCGAACGCAAGCTCCACGGATGCGATCCGCGCGCGCACGTGCATTGAGTGCTTCTGCACGAGCGCTGCTTCTCAGCTGGTGTGTCTTGGCTCGACGTGCTTGCGCGTGAAACAAAAACCACGATGACGGTGATAATCAACGTTACTCAACCATATGATCAAATAACTCTGGTTGATAATGTGAATTTCGTTGCATAATAGTTGGTGCAAAAAATATTAAAAACTTTTAACTTTCACCACCAATACACATGGCAGGTAACTACCATCTCGCACTGTTTACCTTTCGCAGCCGCAGTGGCCATGGCGCTCCCTGTATTTAAAATGCTTGTAATATGTGTTCAGTTAACAAATACAGGCTGTTTCACTCGTCAAACACATGCCTAGTAAAATTTTTGTAGTTTAACGCATTATATATTATAAAATATACATTTAAATAGCTTTAAGTAATAATTTTGACTGCTGCCCCGCGTGGCGCACCAGCCACCGCCACACAAAAACGGTTGCTGCGCCGCACGGAAGTGATGTGTTGCATTTTCCGGTTAGGCGCTTTGTTTGAATAGTTGGGAGTGTCTAGCGGTACGTCTACACATAACGATAAAAGCCGTTAAAATTACGTCCAAACAAAAAAGTGAACAAAAATGTTATTTAGCTTTAGCGTGACAACAATACAAAAACGGCTCGTTTGTCGTCTCAACACGATCGGCAGCTGTGGCGTAGTTGTAAAGCAACACATGAACTGTTGAGGTCGGTGGTTCAAGTCCCATTGCAGTTATCGATACTTTGTCTTTGTTTTTTGTTCACGCATGTATTGTTTTAACATTTGCGCCTCCTCATCAGCCCGACTTGCTGCTGGTGGTGGTCCCGTCCACAGGCCCTTTAATATTGGATCTTCGATGACTCTTGCAGGATTGACTATATTTATTATGATAAAGGGTTTTGCGAATTAGTGCTCTTAATCGGCGAGACGCAAAAAGACACAAAAACTCGAATGCAGCTGGCTGCATTGGTTTCTTCAGCACAGGTGTCAGGAATGTTGATTTCCACGGTTTATCAAATTTTTGATCACAGAAAGGTGCACTGCAACGTAGTCTCGGGCAACTTTTTTTATGTCGCTCAGTGTACCATCACCTGACGAGGTAACCTGCAGGCCGCTTTCTTTAAATATACTGACGTGTCACCGCAATGTTCTCGGCGATCAGCACTTGATAAGCAATGCCCAAAGGCAAGTGCCGACGGCGTTAGCCCATCCAACTACGTGTCTGCCTTGCTCAATAACACGCGCGGCCTGTGACAGCACGGGAGCATTCACGTAGCAAAGAACGAGAACGGCCGTACGTGTTCGCACTTGACAAAACAGACTGCAATGCAGTAGCTCTGGCCTTCGGAGATCACAGGCTTCGTAAGAACATTACAATAGAATTGTTTCCATCCATCGTATGAACACTTCGCCGACGCACTGGGGTTTCATGCATGTGCGTCCGGTCAGTCAAAAGCATTTATTTCATCGTCGACCTTGTCCTTCGCGACAAGCAAAACTCGGCAGCAAGAACACTTTCACCTTTGACAACACCACGCTTGGCATTGCAATCTATAAAACGCAGTACGTCCAACGACTGTAATCCGCACATCATAGTGAGAAACTTTGTGGCGCACACACTCAGATGAAGCTGCGGCGCGGTGGACGGCCGCGCTAGCTCCAACCACCAGGTTCAACTAAGCATCCAGCAATCACATGAAGCAGCGACGACACTCCAGTCCTCCTTGGGAGTGGCCTAGGCCATGGCCACGATTTCGCAGCACCTTTCGCAGCTGGAGCGCCTATGGCGCCCCCTGTATTCAAAATACTTGTAATATGTATTTAAATAACAAACCTAGGCTAATTGCCTCGTTAAACACCTGTTAAGTAAAATTTTCGTAGGTTTATCTGATTATACACGAATAATTTACACATTTAATTAGCTTTAAATAATAATTTTTAAAGTGACGTCCCTTTCGTGCGGTGCAGAAGCCACTTTGGTGTGAAGTTGGCTGCACCGCGCATTGCAGAAGACGCTGCCAATAATTTTTAGGTGACGTCAGGTGTTCTGTAGCGACGTCACTTTTATGCGGCGCAGAAACACTTTTGTGTAAACAGAACGCTTTTGTGGGATGATGATAGCTATAGCGCGAGAACAAAACGACGACACAGAGACAAGAAGGACTCTGTGTCGTTGTTTTGTTCTCGCGCTATAACTATCGTCATGCCACACCAACTAGCCCAAGCTGCCACACTTCTAAGCTTTTGTGGGGTCTGGCTGCTGCGCCGCGCGGCGCAGAAGACGCCGCGCGGCGCAGTCATCGCATCTAACCCTAAAACAGGCCACATTACTCTTCCTGCAAGAGAAGCACAACGGACGCCTTCACATTTACACGGATGGCTCAGTGTCTACAGTAAGCACAGCAGGGGCGGTGGTTATTCCCGCGAGGCACATCACAATCAAATTCATGACATCCCATTTGACGTCATCTACAGCTGCAGAACTCGCCGCCATACGTGCACCTCTGGAGTTTATAGTTGAAGAACCTTCGGGAACTTGGTCTGTCTTCTCGGACTCGAGGGCTGCTCTTCAATGTCTTATGTCACCCTTTCCCCATGGACCTAATGAACAGTTAGTAGCTGAAATAAGGCTTTTTCATCACCAATCAATCGAGAAACAGCACAGCATAGTGTATCAGTGAATACCAGGTCATTGCGGTATACATGGCAATGACTGCACAAATGCGGCCGCTAGATCTGCACACGACGGTACCCAATACACAGCCATCCCGTTCTCAAGAACCGACGCAGCTACAATACTTCGTTCGCTTGCACGTGACCTAACACTGGTACAGTGGAACTCAACAGATTTCACAAACGCGCGCCTGCATAACTTGGATCCCGATCTGCAGCTTCGTCTTCCCTCAGGGATATCACGAGCTGAGGAGACTCTTCTATGCCACCTGTGGCTTGGAGTGGCCATTACGGACACATACTCCTTTCTCATTGGAATAGCAGACTCTTCTACATGCACTTACTGCAGCAGCGAAAAAACCATCGCGCACCTTCTATGCAATTGCACCCATTTCAACGCGCCAAGACAAGAACTGACTGCAGCTCTGGATAGATTGGATGATTGGCCTTTGTCGGAACAAAGGATTCTGGGTCTTTGGCCGAGCCCATCCTCAGCCCAGAAGGCTTTGAAAGCTTTGCTGTACTTTTTGCGGACAACTAGCCTTAGAGACAGACTTTGGTGTCTTATACTCTTTGATGTTTCCTTTCCTCTGTCGCTATTTTTTTTGTAATTTCTCTCTCTCTTTTTGCAACATTTCTTTTTATCATCTTTTATTCCCCTCACCCCTTTCCCCAGCGCAGGATAGCCATCCGGTCTAAGAACTGGCTAACCTCCCTGTCCTTTCGCTTCAACTTTCTTCCTCCTCTTTCGAGACAGAAGTTGTGACACTGAACACACTATAACCATCCTACAACAAGTTCTTCACTTTCTCACATAAATATCAAAAGCACAGTCAGAAGCCAAGCCAACCGTGATGATTGTGGTTTTACTGCCAAAGTGTCTTCAACAGCTGTGAATGCAGATGTGAGCACCGCACATCATCCAAAGGTCAGAATTTCTACTTTCTTGGTTTTGAATGACTACAAAAATACTGAATACAGATTTCAACAGTCACTAAAAGCTCTAGGGAAAGAGAAGCAAAAAATCTGGGGGCTCAGTTTATGAGGAAGCCATAGCACCTTGTAGAAAGAGCTGAGTAGATTAACCTGGTGTATTGCACAGACAACAAATAAACGTTGGCCAATATCACTAGTTGGCGATATTGCACATTCCAACGACGATTCCCTAGCCTTCAAGTTAACCCTTTCGCATCAGCCATTTGTTCCAAATTGAAATCGTCAATCTCGGGCACTTTACGCGGAAATAAATATAAATTATTTCTTTTACGAATACGCCTGACTAGCTCTTGCCTGATATTGTCAAATTTATTTATTTTGGGAAGAGTTAATGCAGGAGTCTAGATGGTGTTGCTGTTTGATTTTTCTGTTTTTTCTTTGCAAGTCCAAAATTGTAACTCGTCAACGTATTCTAGCACAACTTAATGTGTCCTAGAAGAATCGGTTGGTAGACTAGTCGATACATGTCTTGATATACTCTAAGTGTAAATACGTGTACCACAGAAAATAATAAACAAAACTTTGAAAGAAAAAAGTATGTGCAGCACAAAGAAACAAAAAAAGAAGACATAAACAGTAGTGCCAGTATATATAGTTAGCCTTCCCTTGTTTTTGTTTCCTTGTGCAGCACATACTCAGTGTATAAATTGATATATTCCCATTGAGCATCACTCTCAAGTACAAGAAAAAAGGCAGCTTCTAACTATGGGTGCCAAGCCTGGAGGGACTGCGGAGCTAGGCAGCCTTGTTTGTTTCACTTCCGTTTTCTCTCTTTTATTTCTGTTTGATTCTTCCTCTGTCCTTATTTATTTGCTATTTTTCTTCTTTTTATTTTTCACTTCATCATTTTTTTTGTATTTTTACACATGGTTTTTCCTGCATTATGTCAACCGACGGCAGCATAGGCCAGCCCGGGCCCGTAATGTGCTTTGCACTTAATATCATCCTCAAGGCGCTCAAAGAAGACTTGCGGGTGCGAGCACGCTTTCAATTAGCTGCATATGGCTATGCTACTTGTGGTTCTGGCAGCATTCCGCCAAGCTGGGACAGCAATCGATGAAGACACAGAACAGCCCAGGCCCCGAAATGCTTCACACTTGAAACATCACTATGTATTATGCTCACATATTTGACTAAAAATGCAGGAGTAGCTAAGAATAAAAATTGGAGCTGCTGCCGTGCGTTGAAATTTACAGAAGCAAAGCTAATGAAAATAAACAACGGGCCTGAATGTGTACAACATGCTGACATCATTTTTTTTAGCAAGGAAACTCAAATCACAACTTGCAGACTCCACATGCCTGTTACCTCCATCACAAATGAAAGGTCTGATGTACTTTAAGGGCGTGATTCATCGAGGTACGAAACGAAGGTAGTACAGGCTTATGCACCTACATCGAGCCATGATGATTATATGGTTCAACGCTTCTATGAAGACGTAGAGTCAGCCGTTAATAAAGTCACGGTATACTATTCTGATGCGCGACTTTAATGCCAAAGTATGCAAGAAATAGGCCGGACGCCATGCAGTAAGGGAATATGGCATCAGCTCTAGAAATACCACAGGGGAATTATTAGTAGAGTTATCAGAACGTAATAAATTACGGATCTCGAATACTTTTTTCAGAAAATGGGCTAACCGTAAGTTAACGTGGCAAAGTCCAAATGATGAAATTAAAAATGAAATAGACTTCATTCTGTGTGCACACCCAGGCATTATACAGGATTTAGAAGTAGTTGGCAAAATCCAATACAGTGACAATAGAACGGCAAGAGCTTGTGTTCACCTAGATTTAAAATAAAAAGCCAAGACAAAAATTGATACTGAAAAAACCTATTATGAACTACGGGTGAGAGGAAAAGTACAGGAATTTAGAGTTTCGCTTCAGAATATACTTGAGGCACTAGATGAGATAATTGACGATAGCATTGACACAATGAATGATAATCTTACTACTATCACCAAAGAATGCAGTAGAATTCAGAGGTACAGTCACTAGAGAGGACACTTGCAATATATCTCAGGAGACAAAAATCTTATTAAGAGACGACAAACCATGAAAGCCTCAAATGCAACCGACAAAATAAAGCTAGTGGAGCTTTTGAAGTAAATCAATAGGCGTAAGGTAGCCAACATCAGAAGGTATACCATGGGAAGAATTCCGCAGGCTGTAAAAGGCGGAAGAAACCTAAAAGCTGTGAAGACAAACTTGTGCATGCGCAAAAGATGATGTTTAATTTACATACATGGATACACAAGGACACAGAGGAAAGAGGGAGAGAGCAAGCTGGCAACTGCCACCTGGAGGGGCACAATGCCTGCGCACTCTTTTGGGAGGAGGGAAGAGTCAGAGGAAAGGTAGATAGGAGGGGAGAAAAAAAAAGAAGGGAGAGAAGTTAAGAAAAAATGACGAAGACATAGACTTGTATAAGTAAAAAAAAATAAAGAAAAAAATTCGAATATAAAGGGGTGGCCAGGTCCGTTTGGTCCATAAAAGTAAGTAGAGCTCGATGGGCCTGGTCACGTCGGGAAGCTTAACCTTTCGGAAAGAGCTACACGACTAGGGTGGTGCCCTTAAGCCCCAAGAATTTATATTCCTTAATCAGCAAAGCCTGCTGCGTAGCGAAGGACAGTGCACTATGATATGCTCAAGTGTTTCATAGGAGTCACGAGTGTGGTGCACAAAGGACTGCCAACATGCCCTTGATGGTTTAATCGTTAACGCCCCAGCACAGAGCCCACTCTTAGTTTGTATAACAGCGCTCTGGAACGACGAGGCAAGCCACGGCCACGAACATGGGGAGGGAACATTGGCTCTGCCACATGCTGGTCTGGGTGCTGCTTTAGGAGGTGTCAGCGTATATGCAGACGAGCATTGTCCATCATACATGAAATTCCTGGACAGTCCCAAACATCACATTTCTAAGACGAAGCAAGGCAATTCACTTCTTCATTGCCCGCAATGCCCATGTGCGAAGCTACCCACTGAGCAGCTAGGCATACTTCACGTGAGAGAATACGGTTGGCAGATTCCATGATGCTGCATAGAATAGGGCTGTCCGTCTCCTTGCGTGCGAGTCTGATAAGGGCACCACGAGAGTCTGCAAGGATGACAACCTTCGATACTGGTAACCCTTCTTGCACATAATTAAGGGCGACCTCAATGACTGTTAGCTTGCTTGTCACCGACAATGAGGAGTGGGGTATTTCAAACAACCGCTTGATATCGTTTGACGGGCAGAAGAAAGATGCATAAGCGCTCAGGCCATCACTGAATACAGAAGCGTCCGTAAATACTTTTGCATAGTCTTGAAATTTTTCAAATAAGTGTGAATGGGCTAATTGGTATAGTTCCGAAACAGGTTGGTCACACTTTTTGAGTCTTTATGGAATCGACAGATGGGTAGGGAATTGGTATAGTTCCGAAACAGGTTGGTCACACTTTTTGAGTCTTTATGGAATCGACAGATGGGTAGGGAAGGTACATGGGCTGAGCTATCTCGGTGTTGCCAATTCAATATTTTCGTCCGAATTGCCAGTAATGTCATTGAACAAAGCCCCTGATGTATGCATTGAGGGACAAGGAAGACAATGTCATAACCAATATAGTTAGACTGGTTGAGGTGGTGGAGGAGTTCTACAGAAAGCTGTACAGAAGACAAAACAACCAGGATGATATTGTGAGAAACAATAATATTCCAGAGAAATTTGACATCCTACCAGTAATGACAGGAGAAGTAAGGAAAGCCCTAGAAGGAATGAAAATTACAGGTTGACCAGCTCGCCATCTTTTCTCTAGAAACTACCAAAAAAATTGGTAGCTAATATAACTAGGGCGACATTAGAGTTCAATCAAACATAGGACCAAGCAGGATTTTGTACAGGCTACTGCACAATAGACCATAATCATACTACCTATCAAGTAATAGAGAAATGAACGGAATACAACCAACTCCTATGCATAGCCTTCATAGATTACGAGAAGGCATTTGACTCGGTCGAGACATCAGCAGTAATGCAGGCACTACGTAATCAGGGCATCGAAGAACCCTACATAAGCATATTGAAAGAAACCTACAGTGGATCCACAGCCACCATAGTTCTCCATAATGAAAGTGACAGAATTCTAGTAAAGAAGGGTGTAAGGCAGGAAGACATGATCTCTCCAATGCTATTCACAGCGTGTTTACAGGAGGTTTTCAGGACCGTAGATTCCAAAGAGTTAGGGATGAGAGTTAATGAAGAGTATCTTAGTAACCTGCAATTTGCTGATGACCGGACACAGAAAGCAGAAAAGTAGGTCTGAAAATATTTATGCACAAAACTAAAGTAATGTGAAACAGTTTTGGCAGAAAACAGAACTTTGCGATTGTAGGAGAGATGCTGAAAGTTGTAAAGGAATATGTCTACTTAGGGCAAATTGTAACTGCGGAGCCAAACCATGAGAGTGAAATAACTAGAAAAATAAGGATGGGGTGGATCACACTCGGCAAGCCTTCACAAATCATTAATAGTAATCTGCCACTAACCCTTAAGAGGAAGGTATATAACAGCTGCATCTTGCCAGTACTTACCCACAGAGCAGAAACGTGGAGGCTTACAAAGAGGCTTCAGCTTGAATTGAGGACGAGGCAACGGGCGAGAAAAAGGAAAATGATATGTGTAACCTTAACAGACAAGAACAGAGCAGAGTGGGTCAAGGAACAAACCGGGATTAAAGAGATCATAGTTAAAATCAAGAAGAAGAAATGGACATGCGCTGGGCACGTAGGCAGGATAACGGGTTGTTGTTAAGGGTAACTGACTGCATTCCCAGAGAAGCCAAACGCACGAAGGAGGACAGAAACTTAGGTGGGCCAATGAGATTAAGAAGTTCGCAGGTATAAAGTGGCAACAGAAAGCACAAGACTGGGTTGATTGGCAGATCATGGGAGAGGCCTTTGCCCTACAATGGGGGTAGTCAGGCTGATGATGATAATGAAGGGAGTGCTTTTTAAAGGTACTGTGTGTAAGCACAGATATGCCAAGCTTAGGCTGTAGTGAATGATAGAGTAGCTATGTAGTGTTGTGTTTTAAAATAGGCTTCATTTGACACATCTATAACAATACGCTACACAAGTGCCGTCGCATCTTAGCTACACGGAATGATACACTTACTCCGGCAAAAAACATTACCATGATGGCGTTTTATTTCAGAATAAATTGCATTGTACACAACCGTATAATAACATGCTATTGAAATGCTGTCTTTTCCAGCTACAGAATCAGAATACATAGTATGTTCATTCAGCCCGCATAATCTGCATAATGGTCCATTTCAGAGTGCACTGCACTCCACATAACCTCTGACACATCACATAAGATACTTATTGCACAGAACGGCTATTGCATTTTCCCATCATAACCATTCCACTTTTTCACACTGATATTTAAATACACATACATACAAAATACATTCAACCAACAAAACTCAAACAACACTAGCTTGATTGATTAACAACTTTCAGAAATAGAACCTTTGGCATGTTATAAGCACTTAAAACATTTCACACTTTCCGTTCACACGTGTCTACTGTAAGCTACAATCAGTGTAAACATTCGTAACTGCTGACACTTTTTTTTTTCAAGTTCTGAAGTTATAAAACGACTGGATATCACAAGATATACTTAAAGCATGTAGTCGGTTAACCGTCTGTCAGCTTCAAATTTAGCTACCAACTCGCGTATCTCGCAGCAGAGTTAAGAGTCCAGTACTTCATTTCATCAGGTACATGCACTGTTCCACTAAATTATCGCGGGCATGACTACGGCCGAAGGTACGATATATTGGTCATTTCTTTCGCACCAATGAACTCTCTGGCAACGTCAAATTAAGCGAGGGTGCCGTCCACCTGCTTTCGCAGAATGAACAGCCTCGTCTGGTACGTGCCCATATCCGAGACCCCGACGAATACGGCCTCCAGTTTAGATTCCGGCGGTAGGTGAAACTTGGGCAGGTGTCGGGTACGGGTCGCGACGCGGTGAAGACTGCACGGGATGGCAACGCGCGGTGTAGTGGCATCTACTTCGGCGAGCGGGAACAGCCTGTCCATACCCAGGACAAGCGTGTGACCGTGATCGACGAGGAAAACTTCAGCCGACAGATGTAAGTCCCCCGTTTCGCGAAACACGTCGGTGACCACGGCGCGTGCCAGGTCGGCTACAGAGGGCCTGGTGTCGGCCACGCAGTACTGGCCTATTTCGACGCCATACAGGTGTGTCTCGCAGCCCCGCACGAAGCGCCTTATGCACGGATTCTTGCCGTCGACAAGCCGTAACCAGAATTTGGTGGGACTTACAAAGTTGGACATCCACACGGAGAGAGGCACGTTCAGTGGAAGGCTCGCGAGCTTGGGAACCGTAACGACCAGTTCGCCGAACATGGGAACCTTGGGTTCAAGCAGGCGCCTGTAATCACAAAACACGGCCAAGCTTTGAAACACTCGAGCAGGCAGCCTTTTTACGGCGCACAGGGCTTCTTCGGGCACGACAGACCTAGCGCGGTCAGCAACCGCACTGTGTAATTTTAACTTTCCCTCCTATCGTACTTCGCCTGCTGGCCTGGTTGCTGGCCTGGTTGTAGATGTCAATATTTGCTTTGTGATACTTAGTAAAGAGTTGTATTTTTATCTATTGCCTGATTACGCAATTAAATTAGAAAGTGTGATACATCTGAATGGTAGCCATTCATTAACGCTTTGATTAATATTTTTATTCACACAGCCACATGCACATTGTAGGGCATGCCTAGTTGAACACCAGCCAACAGCAGTTTTGTGGGCAAATATACAGTCGCTCCCACAACAGTAAAGTGCTTGTTGGGAGACTTTCATAGACTGTGGTGCCACATGTCTCTCTACGTTGTGTTGTAAGATACCCTATAGCCCATATCACTGGACAGGGTGCTGCTACCACCAGCTATTACCATCATGCCTTTTCTGCAGTCATTTAGAAGTGGCCATTAAATATTCTTTTCTTGCTCAATGTTTGTCCAGTAAAAAACACACAGTGTAGGCACCTACTAGATAGGGAAACACAACAATCATTGTCGTCATCTGTGCATAAACACATGCAACATCAGTGTCACCAAAAAAATCAAAGTGAGTGTAGTTATAAGAACATTAAACTGACACTTGCCACAATGTCATGTGACGACATCACCAGATGTCTTTTCACATTACTCGTTTTAATGACATTGATGGTCAGTCTTTGCATTAAATGAGGCATCTAAAGCTTTTGCATTAAAAGTTTTGCTGATGCACATGCCATAATGAAAAGAATCCACTCATAGTTGTAAAATATAGTGTCAAAGTACAACCATAAACACCAGCAGCTAGCAGACGAGACTGACCATCTAAATGAAGGACAAGGAACTCATTCTTTCAACTGAATTTCTTTCGGTATTGCTTCTTGTGGGGTCCATCGAAACCATTCAGGTTTGAAAACGACAACACTCGTGTGCTACTATAAAATAGCAGGCTTTAGTATAACGTACGTAGCATTCACAGTGGAGCTGCATGGTGTAAGAACACCAAGTTTTGTTTCACGCACATGATGCTTTTTGGCAGGAGTAGGCATAAGATGGCAAGAAAATCTGCAAACATCTACCAGACTAGTTGGCAACACTTTAGTGGTGACAGGTGATGGCACATATCCTTTGCTGTTCTTTCTCAGCATGCATGAATTTAGCATAGAAGCTTCATGAGTTTAGATTTTTAGAACACTCTTTGATATACATCTGTATAAACCTTGCTAGCAATGCAAACTTGTGTAAAAGATCGCAATCATTACTGCAACTGAAAATTTGAAAATGCGATTTTTGGGCCACTTGGTAGTACACGATGCTGAGGCAAACAAATCCAGCATGTTACGATGCAAGCATGCTTTTCTCTCTTTTTCTTCTACTCAGACTGTAATGCACTAAAGCCGTTCCCTTTGACAGCATTAAAACGGCAGAATTGGATAGCATTCTGTCTTTAAGGGGGTTTTGCAACACTTTTCTAGATAAGCATCAAATGACTTGATTAAAAGTTTATTGTCCCCAAGTCAACTTCCGCAAAAATTTTTAGAATCTGTTAAGTACAAACAGAGCTATGGATATTTGTTGAACACTTAAGTGCTTTCTCTTTCCTTTTGTATTAACGAGCTCACTGAAAGTTACGCAGGGAGGGATGACCCAGGGGCAAGAAGCTATGTCTATTTGTCAGCACACGTCATGACCTCACACACTCTTTTTTTTTTTCTTTGAATGCACAGCTTAACACACTATGTATTCCTAGCACTAAAGAGTACAACAGGGACACATTGAGGCATCCTGTGGCAGCCATATTAACTATGCAGTTCATGTTCCTCAAATCAGCCAATGACCGTGGGCTTTGTGTCAATGACGTTGTCACTTTGTGTTATGGCATCATTTGTCAAGAAAAGACTGAGCTATCTCTAGCTGACTGATAATAATTTGTTAATTCCAGAGCGCCTCCCGCACTATAATGTATAACTATAATGTACAACTTGCATGTTTTCAGGTGCCTCGTCTACCGACCAGCAGCATTTTCCCGACCCCGCTGAAGAAGTGTTGCAAAGCCCCTCTAAGCGACAAAGCCTTGTAAATCAAACAGCCTGTTTTCTAAGAAACGGCCATACCTGCAAACGTCCTGCATGTTGTCTATAAGGCCTAGCAAAGACTCTCCCAAGCTGAAAGCACCACCTTCCATAATAAGTCTATCAATAGTCTTTCTTCCATAGCAGAAGACTAAATAGAAATGGTTTGGGCTGGCGTACGCCGACATCTGGCCCAATAGCCAACTGCCTGGTTCGGGTGGCTCCGATTCGACGCATTGAGCGGCAGGCTCGGTTATATGCAAAAGGGTTGAGTTTGGTTCTGCGTCAACGTGCTTGTATACACAGAAGGCCTCTTGTTTGCAATAGCCTCGAGTGCTGTAGAACTTGCAGACACGGTTGGTTTTTGCTGGAAAGTTTGCGGCAGCCACCCCTGGGTCGTCGGTGTTTACAGTGTAACTGTTAGGAGGACTGCAGTAGTCATCCTGCATGGGATTGAAAGAAGCAAGAGCTGGAAGGTTTGATTTTTGAGCAACAGTGGTCTTTTTGCATTTCACCATCGGCCTTCTTACATAGCCTTCCGTGCACATGCACTCAGCCACGTCTCCATGGGTATCACTTCGCAAATTTGCCAAGTAGACTGTGTCATTAAATTCATCGGGAGTACTACTTGTTCCCACAATGACTGCTTGGAGTGAACAGCCACTATGAACCAGCCTTTGAAATTGTAAGACCACTGCTTCTGTCCATTGTGTCCACGGCTGAATGCCGGCGAGCTTAAACCTTATTGCAAGTGGAGGTATGCTCTGAAGCCTCGAGTCAAGTTTGAATAAGCAGGAGGAATTCACAACCTTTTTGTTGCCATAGTCGACCAGCAATACCTGGCACTTTCCAGCACTAAGCAGTTCCTCAACACGGACTCTGGTTCCAGGTTCGTGCGGCAAATCACGATATATGAGGTATGACCCCTTCTTGATTTCTTGTTTCACACAGGCCACTTGCTTGCACGATTCTATGATGCCGCTTATTTCTGACAGGTCTTTCACCGCAGAGGTAGGCTGTCCATACCAGTGATCGGGTGTCAGGATGAACGTAACGTTGATGTCTATGGTGTTGCTTTTTGGCACAAACCGTGCCAATTCGAAGCAGAGAGAGTTGCGACTCAGTGAATTGACACTGCAGGCAGAAAAAGTGGAGGGTGATTTGTCCAACACCTCACCACTGATCGTGGAGCGAGTAGAAGAGGGCGGGCTCACGTCGCCACTTATTGCGGAGCGAGTAGAGCGTGATTTGCCCAACACCTTAACGTTGATTGCGGAGAGAGTAGAAGGCAATCTGTCCAACACCACGGCGTTTATTGTAATCCTAGCGCGGCCGATCCCATAGTCGGCGCAGATTTCATTCCCGGTGCAGGCTTTACTCTCAGGGCAAATGTCACCTTGAATGTAGATTTCGTTCCCTCCTATGGCTCCACTTCGGTCTCGGTGCTTCCCCTTTCGGCCAGCATCTGCTCGACGACGCGTTCGCTTTCACGCTGGGAATGATCGTTCGCATCGGCTGTCGGTTCAACAACAACACGCGGGGCATCTCCTAGGTCATCCAAGAATTCTGCGAAGCCGTTATCGACGAGGAGTCGGGCAACACTCCGACGCCGCATCACAGGGGGGGCATCGGGAGTGTTGATGAACAAGTCCACCTGGTAAACACCACCATCCGATAGGCCGTGGAATACGGCGTCGAAGTAGTAAGGTTTGCTCCCGTCGACGAGCCATTGCATGTCACAGCAGGAGCTCCCCAAAGTTGGCCTGATTCTCCGCATGCAGCAGGCCACTGATCGGCAGGGATCGCGGGCTTCGCTGTCACTCATGGGGTACACACAGTGCAGTGGGACAACATCGGCGCGGCCTTCGTCGACGTACAGGACATCGGCCAGAACCTGTGTGCCCGTGACATCCCGGCGAATGTCCGTCACCCGTGCGCGCAGTGCCTGCCTGTCGGAGCATTGCGGCAATGCCACCATGCAGTACGTGCCAATGGACGTCTCTAAGACATGCTGCCGCTCCTTCTCAATAAAATATATCGCATTGTCAATGAATTTGCTTTCGTTGTCAATAAGTCGCAGAAATAGTCTGTTGGGCCCCTCGTAACGCGTCACGTAAACCGAAAGGCTCTTCTTGAACGGCACGTCCGGTCGGCTCGGAACTTTTGCTAACTTCACTGGGGGCACAGACGCGAAGCGTGCTTCGGAATCCATGTCGAGTTCTGTGACGAGACTACGTTGAACTTGCATGCCGTAGTGTCATCCTCAGGCGGTACTCAAGGAGGGCATCAGCACGGAATCCTAGTGCTTGCGCCGAGGTTCTGCGTCAATTTATGCTGCCCAGACAACAAGCACCGGCTGCACGACGAGGCACAAACAAAGAATTCATGGCAAGACGTCAATGGCGGTCCGAACGCAAGCTCCACGGATGCGATCCGCGCGCGCACGTGCATTGCGTGCGTCTGCACGAGCGCTGCTTCTCAGCTGGTGTGTCTTGGCTCGACGTGCTTGCGCGTGAAACAAAAACTACGATGACGGTGATAATCAACGTTACTCAACCATATGATCAAATAACTCTGGTTGATAATGTGAATTTTGTTGCATAATAGTTGGTGCAAAAATATTAAAAACTTTTAGCTTTCACCACCAACACACATCGCAGTTAACTACGATCTCGCACTGTTTACCTTTCGCAGCCGCAGTGGCCTTGGCGCTCCCTGTAATTAAAATGCTTGTGATATGTGTTTAATTAACAAATACAGGCTGTTTCGCTCGTCAAACACATGCCTAGTAAAATTTTTGTAAAATAACGCATTATATTTTATAAACTATACATTTAAATAGCTTTAAGTAATAATTTTGACTGCTGCGCCGCGTGGCGCACAACCCACTCTCACTATCTCGCAGGGTTTAACTTTTGCAGCTGCAGCGCCCATGGCCTCCCTGTATTCAAAATACTTGTAATATGTATATAAATAACAAATCTAGGCTAATTGACTCGTAAACACCTGATAAGTAAAATTTTTGTAGGTTTAACACATTTTATACAAATAACTTACACATTTATTTAGCTTTAAATAATAATTTTTAAAGTTACGTCACTTTTATGCGGTGCAGAAGCCACTTTTGTGTGGGGATGCTGCGCCGCGCGGCGCAGAAAACGCTGCCAATAATTTTTGGCAGAGACTGCTGTAGTGCGGTGCAGCAGCCATCCCCACACAAGAACGACTTCTGCTCCGCACAAAAGTGACGTCACAAAAATTGTCACAACTTACGTCGTTTCTGATTTAGCGCGTTGTTCGAATTTACCGAATCGGAACGTGGCTCAGCTGCCCAGCAGACGCTCACTTGCTGCTGCTGCTGCTGGAGTACGGCTGGTTGCTGCTTCTGCGAGCTGTCTACAGGCCTTGTTCTGCTACATATTCTCAAGCCTCGAACATTATCTTCATCTAAGCTCAACCGCTCATTTTCACTGCTATTTTATATTTACTAACGTTGTTCATATCCATCCCAATACGTATTTTTGTGGTTTTTCGCGTATAGGCTGATTTAGCAGTATCTGTGCGTGGCCCTTTCTTTGGTCATCCGTGTTAACGTGCTTCGTATCTGTGTCGTAGTGCATTTGCGTAGTTGACAGCCGTGTTTTAGATTAAATATTCACTTTCATGTTTCTTGTTTTTTTTTATGGTGTAATTCTGAATTGAAAGTGTGCGCAACATGACGCGTGTGTTAGTAGCGGGCGATTCAATGGTGAAATACGTGGACCAGTATTTCCCATCGCGCCGTGGCTTGTCTGTTAGCGTTGCCGCACACAGAGGAATAAGGATTGAGCACTTGCTCTCAATGATTGCTGACAAGCTGGCCAGTTTTGATGTTGTCATTGTACATGTTGGCACGAACAACACTGTTGACAATGTTAACATGTGCATGGACAAATATCGCCAGCTCGCTCAGGGAATCATCGAAACCAATCCCACGTTGCATGTAGCTTTTTCTGCCATTCTTCCTCGGGGGCAGAATCGGTACCGCCAAGGGGAAGAACAGTTGTGTGATGTTTGTCATTTGAATGACCACTACAGGAATGTGAATGCCGCACTCGCACAGCTTTGCCTGGAGAGGGGCTTCACTATCCTGGATAGTTTTGTGGACAGCTGGCCTGGATTCCTGAGCAGGGATGGTGTCCACCCCAGCCGGTTTGGCAACAAGGTGCTGGCAGACTTCCTGCACCGTGAGGCCTGTGCCTTGTCCACTCATCTAGAGAGGAGACACATCCAACTGTCCTACAAGGAGTCCAAGGCATCTGCATGGAGTGGGTGGGCTCGGCAGGAGCACTTTTCCATCAACTTGGAAGTCGATTTTCCAGCACTTGGTATGCATGCAGTTCAATATTCTCCAGCAGTAGGTGGACCTTCCGCTGCACCAGCTCCTGTCTGGAAAAACAGCAGTGCTCTCATGCAGAGACACGACACTGACCAACTGGCCAGTACCATTCATGGTATTGGCTTTTTGCTCGTTGGCGGTGTCCGCGTTCGCTGCAAGGGAAGCAAGGCTTGGTGGACCTGGGACAGCCTGCCTTCCCCCATTTTCCATGGCACAAGTGTACCATGCAAGGGAAACACTGGGGAGAGGCCTATTCAGCCAATGATCCCTAGTCAAGGTGCAAGCACCACTTGTGACAGGAAAATAAGGAGAGCCTCACAGGAGCATGAGAGTGCTCTTGTGTGCTCTTCTGTGGGGGAAGAGGAGGCCAGTGCTGGAAAAGCAGCTGTGCCACAAGCTGTCGGCCAGTGTGGCGACAGTGAGTGGAAACTGGTGCAGTCAAAGAAGAGCCGGCGGAAGGCTGCGGCACTGCACAAGCAAGAGCAGAGCTCTAAACTGTGTGCAGACAGTGAAGGCAAAGTTCTTGCTGTGACAGCTGCCAAGTCCATCAGGTCCACTTCACCTATGACAGCAGTTGTGAGCCAGAAACAGATTCAGTCTGCTTCTTCCGCTGTCTGTGGTAGAAAGCCTGAAGGACGAGCCAGTGTCTCGCACAACGTCATTCGTGATAGTTTTAAAAAGGTGCAGCGTGTTCCTAGCAAGCAGTTGAAAGACTGCTCAGTTAGTTCCGCGACTCACTGTGAATCTGTCACGAATGACGCTGTGAACGAGGTTTCTGTCTGCAAAAGCCATCTACCAGCACTGACTCAGGATTGCATCCGAATTGAGCGCGATCCTGGCACAGAGGCTGGTGACCCTATGGAAGCTGGGTGCACTGCAGCTGTGCAATACAAGTATTGTGAGGCTGCTTTGACATCCAGAAGCAGGCCTGCCAGCCCTGGTGCCCAGGCTATTTGTGTAAACACTGGTGCCAACCCAACTGTCCTCAAAAACCCAGTAAATACACTATATGGTGGGGGTAGCAAAGAGTATTTAAATGCAACATTTGATAACTTTCCTTCTTTTAAGAAAAGCTTTGATGAGTGGTGCAGGGAGGGCAGGCATGTAGTCATGATAAATAAGAATAATAAAAGTCCATTCACATCAGAAGATAAGGACTTTGGGTATATTAGGATTAAATATAGCTGCATTCACGGTCGCACAATAAAGCCCAGGGGGATAGGAAAGCGACCAAAGCAAGCTTACAATGATACTGGCTGTGAAATGACATAAGTAAGCCTATGTAAATCGCCTACTCTGCACTACAAGATAACTAAACTACAAGCTAAGCATAACCATCCCACAGAATATTATGATTTGTATCCTCAGAAGAGGCTCCTGAATTATGGAGAAAAAGAATTCTTTGACTTAGCTAAATGTAATATTGGCGCAAAGGATTTTAAAAAACTTGGTCGAGCAAAAGACTGGTAAGAAGTTAACTACAAAGGACATTAATAATTACAAGCAACGATTTTTTTTTCCTATGCACAATGAGCAGGCTCATGGTGAAATGGTTTTAGAGAAGGTAGAGACCTTGCTAAAAAATAATCCAAATTGGGTTATTCACTATGAAATGAATCAAAACAATGACCTGCAATTCATACTTCTTCAAACAACGCACATGCGTGAGATTTTGTTAAAGTATCCAGAGATTCTATTTATTGATGGAACGTATAAAGTGAATATTGAGGGTTATATTCTTTACTCTATATTAGTTCAAGATGGTCGTGGTCGTGGGAGACCTGTGTGTTATGCCTTCTTACGAAATGAGACGACTGAAATTGTTGAGCCCATGTTCACAAAGTTTGTAGATTTCAACCCATTTGTTGTGTCTGCTTGCAAAGTAGTGATGATTGATGAAGATCTCAATGAACTACGCATTTTAACAAGTATTCTTCCTAATTCTAACATACCTTTGTGTACTTGGCATGTGTTGCATTGTTTCCAGCGAAAGGTTAATGAAAAAGCTAGACAGCAACGTGATCAGTTGCTTCCTCTCTTAAAAAGCTTAGTTTATTCCCCCACTGAGCAAGACTACTTCGATAAGCTTGCTAACCTCCAAGCTATGACTTGCACAGATTTCATTTCTTACTATATGCATAACTGGCACTTGTGTAAGGAAATGTGGGTACATGCATATCGGCAAGCCCTTCCTACATTTGGTAATAATACTAATAATCGCATTGAGTGCCACAATCAAAAGATTAAAAATTATCTCTCTTCAAGCATGCATTTGGTTCAAGCAATAGAAGCATTGGTAAGTTACATTGATAATGATTCTTTATCTCTACAGTTCTCTAAGCTTAAAGAAATGAAGCTGAACCTAAACATAAATGATTTCAATGACCCATTTCAGCTAGAATTGTCCCGTAATTGCACTTCTGAGGCTACAAGTAAAGTACTAGAGCAGTATGAGAAGTTTAAAAATGTAAGTTATCAAATCACTTCCACTCCTAATTCTTATGTTGTAGTTTTACCAAGATCACAGTACAGTGTTTCATTGTGCTTGACTTCTTGCACATGTGCTTTTTATAACCAGTACACTCTGCCTTGTGCACATATTTTAGCAGTGCGTGACTTTACTAAGCAAGATCTTTTCGACAAGGCTTGCATACCAGACAGGTGGTGCAAGGATCATTTCCTGAGTGACAGCTGCACAACCACTAGTGCCACACCAGTGGCAACAAGCAGCATTCAGTCACCACCCTGTGTGAATCTTGACACTGCACAAGAGAAGTATGCTTATGCTTATAGGAGTCGTTGCGAAATGTCAAAAACCGTGGCTAACGTATTATCTAATTGTGGTGAGAAGGAGTTAATGGAAAAACTTTCGTCTTGCGAGGCTTTCTTCAGAAATTTAACCACATTTCCTCGTAACCAAACTTCAGTAGCCATAAAGGCTGCACCAGCTCAGTTAGCGCAAACTACTGCCACAAGTTATCTTGGGCATTCTAACAGTACAAAACCTGTGGTACCTTTGGTTAAAGCGGGGGCGGCCAAAAAAAAGTGAGAGCTGTCAAGCGTAAATTTTTCCTAAATCAAGTAAAAAAGGTAAACCTTGCATCTGTTAAAGTAGACATGCTAAATGTCTACAAACAGTGTTCTCTTTCAGATGCAGATTTAAATGTTCTGGTACAGGGCAACTCCGTATCAGATAGCGTAATCAATGTCACACAGTATTTAATTCAGAAAAAGTATCCTACTTGTGTCGGCTTTCAAGATGTCTTACTGGGCCGATGTTTACAATTCACTCAAATCAAAGGCCCTTTCGTTCAAATCTTGCATGTTCAGAACCCCAATCATTGACTTACCGTAACAAATGTTAGTGCGGACAAAAACACAGTCTTCATATATGATTCAATTGATCAAGATACCCCTCCTGACACTGTTAGACAAATCTGTCATATTCTAAAATTACAATCGCCAACATTAACCATTCGAACAATGAAGGCACAAAACCAGTGCAACACACTTGACTGTGGCTTGTTTGCAATTGCGAACATGTATTACGTATATAGCGTCAGGCAGAAAACCAGAAACTTTGAACCTTAACCAAGTTATGCTACGCAAACATTTGCTGCAATGCATACAGAATGGTATGATCGAAGGCTTTCCCCTCATAAACTCCATGGCTGCCCGCGTACAGCCAAGAGATAGTATTTACAAGTTACATTGTGTCTGCCGGCAACCACAGTTCAGTGGGGTAGTATTGGACATTACTTGTGCAAGTTGTTCAAGAGGATTTCACGGAGCTTGTCTCGGCTCTTTAGCAGCTAACTTGGACAAGAAAGTATTCGTGTGTTCTCAGTCATGTTTGCTGGTTGCCAAGGAAAAGATACATTCTTCTAATTAATAATAGCAATCCATTTTGGTGTAGACATATGGCAAAATTTCTAAGCATTCTTCATCTCTCCTCCTCTAACTTTTGCTTTTCTTTAAAGGGCCACTCACCGGGTTTGGCGATTTTGAGCTGACAAGTGCAATGCGTACATCGGGAGTTTATGGTCACGTCTGCCAAACATTGCAACTCTATGCGACACGGAAATGGGTCAAATTTCAAAACAAATGCTTCTCCCCCTTTTTTTTGTGTCGCCCCCCAAAAAAGGAGGTTATGATGTGCACGTATGAACCGCCCTACATACACAGCAGTGCAGTGACGTTGGTCCTCTATGTATACGACTGTGCTCTGACGCTGCCAACAGTGGCACGTGACATGGCGGAAATTATTTAACGTGACATGCGTAGTTAATGTAATTTGTTGCTTGAAGAGAATAATAAAACTTGGGATACATATTGAGACGCAATAGAATCTGTCTGTCGACAGATTCTATTGACGCACATGTTTTCCTGAGGATGTAAAAATGTTTTGCAGTTTTTTTTTCTCTTACTTTCAGTGCCATGTTGTTTCCCTTTGTTTTCCTTTGCGATTCACGCAATCCCACTTTTATCATCGCTGTTACGATAAGTTTGGTTGCATTGTTGTTGTATGTCTGTGATGATTGAATTATTGTATGCTGTGTGATGTTTGGCTTGATTGCCTTACTGCCTGTACCATTCCTGCTTGGGCTCCATGCCTGCAGTATCTTGTAAATAAAAATAAATAAATAAATAGGAGAATGTGTTTGCTTTTTCATTTTTTTCCCCGTGAATCGCAACGAGATGCCGAGCTAATGTGCTGGCGTTTCGCATGCGTTTGTGTCTCCGCGGTTACTGCATCAAGCAGACTCCTGTCCTGGAAAAGAAATTAATGGTCCTGCGCATTCGAGTACTCATTATGCTCGTATTTTCAACCGCATCAAAGCCAGCGTTTCCAAACAATGTCGCAAAAACAGGCAGTAGACACAATACAATGCTGGTCAACAAAACAACACCGCTCGCGCGCTCGAGGGTTGGGCATGTTTGAGCACGTCATGTGCACGTGACCTCTTGGTTGGATGCTGGAGAGGGTAGGAAAGAGATTTGGCTTGTGAAGGCTACACGGGGGAGTGGCAAGGGTTTTGAGCTTGCCTCCTTTCATCCTTGTTTCCTGCTGTTAAAAAAAGAAACTGTTTTCTCAGCTTGTAATGAACCGATTGAAAAACTTTTTGTGGTATAATGCTCTCCGTTAGATACGCAACTTCCACAGTTTGTTATGAGACCTGGTGAGTGGCCCTTCAAGGACTGACTTCAGGGATTGAAAGCATGAAGTTAGGCATGTTGGTAATGCATAACGGATCACATAGCACAAAAATTTGACCCAGGACAAGAGAAGGAACATACACGAGTGCTCACTTCCAAGAAGATTTATCTTGAAGAGCAAACACATATATACTCCTGAAATGTGAAAATCAGGCAAATCATTCAAGACGCCCACAACTGCCATGCACAAATATCTTACATTTTCAAAAAAGACAATTTGACAAAGCCCGAGACAGAGTGCTGATGCAGTTCAGCTCTAGTCTACAAATCCTCTTCGCCTCGATAATTTCTCTTGTCATTTTATTTGTTGTTTTTTCTTCCAGCAATAATGATGTCCCGCAAAATCATTTTGCAGCCACACATGCTGCAATGAACACCCTTGTAACCTTAAGAATGGTCGCAATCGTTTCTTGGCCTTGCACTGCAGCAGGTGTGGCTCCAAACCACTTTTGTGTGACACCATTATCATTGGAAAAAAAAAACTACAAGAGAAATTGTCGTGGCGAAAAAGATTTGTAGACTAGAGCTGAACTGCATCAGTACTTTTTCTCACTCTCTCTCTAGGAATTTGTCAAAACGAATTGTCTTTCCTGAGGATGTAATTTTTCGTGCATGGCAGTTGTGGGCTTTTTGAATGATTTGTCTATTTTTTGCATTTCAAGAGTATATATGTTTGCTGTTCAAGATAAATCTTGTTGGAGGTGAGCACTTGTCTTTGTTCCTTCTCTTGTTCTGGGTCAAATTTTCACGTTATGTGATGAGTTAACTTTCTGCATGCACCACCTTATTTTTCTTCCTTGTTGTAAGCTAGTGGTGGAGCGTTAACTAGAAGTACATAAAAACATTGCCAAATATATGTTACCCCGACGAACCAAATTCCTTTGTTGAGGCAATCCTTTCTGTGGCATTCCTTCTTTATTGACTTCTCATCATGTCAAACCTCAAACCTGTCTCTTTCATAAAAGTTCTAGAACTAGTTCTTGCTTTGTTTTGTTTTTTTGGCAAAAGTAGAAAAACTTCCCTTCGTTGAGCAAATTTTCCTGAACTAAAATATATTCATATCTAATGCACAGAATGAAAAATAAAAAACAAGAAAATTTATAGGCTGATCACTAAATGTCAACTGAATAAGGATTGCGGAAATAATACCATGAATGGCACACAACAAACACTCATGCATGCAGCCTTTTACCATGTGCAGCTGTAAACTGCAAAAAAAAGTATCAGATATTGTATATGATTTGTTTTTCTTTTTCTTTTCAGCAACAGTAACTTGCCCTTTAGGAGAAAAATATGAATATCAAATTTTCAAAAATAGTCATTTTTGAAAACCTGTCAATATATCAAAATGGTTTAGTTGATTCATGATTATGCAAGCAGTTCTTGCATGCCTGTGGCACTGGGATTGTTAATGTAGGCAGGCTGAGTTTATAATGTTCTAAAGCCTCAGCATTTTAGTGTTATATTACATTCAAATATTTTATGAATTCAACTATGAAATTTGCTCACAATGAGTTTGCTGCAAATTAAGCAACCAAAGTCTGTGTATATATTGCCCACATTAACATCACACTGCCACAAGTCTCTAGGCGGAGCCTGACCGCTACGGAGCGCGTTCTCGGGTGGCGGATAGAGAAAAGTCTTGCAATGAAGTGATGCTAAGCAGCTTCTATTAATAAACAAGACTGGCACTTGTGCCCGCGGACCAACAGGCAGAAAATACATATGACAACAGGAGTCTTTTCACTGCTGTGGTGGGCAAGTTGAAAGTTTCAGGTGCCATTTTTAAACTCTTTGATTTATCTGTTGTTTTTTTTTCGTCTGTTTTCTTCATCTTGTACAGGTCCAGTACATTGTGAACTCACCCTGTTGTCAAGTCGTCAGGAAGTTGGATGATGCTGTCTTCTTCCAGCTAAATTATGCAACTACTAAGAAGGGGATCAGAATTCTATTTTGTAGCAGTTATTTTACAAATAAATGTTAGTAAAATGTTTCTTGGTTGTAGTAGTGTCATTGTGTACTCACGGACCATAACATTACATATGACAGGAATTCAAGTGCACAGCAAAAAAGTGCTGCTATGAGCACCTGTTATCAATATCAGCTGGTCATTCTTAATTTTGGTCTTTTATTTATCGCACATCGAGTAGCCGCAATTGCTTGGTTTACAGGCTGAGAGAAAATTTAGCTCCCTTTCTTGCACGCCAAAGGTTGCTGGCAGTGAAACAGCGTTGTCAGCATTTTGATAGATACTTTGAAAATGAACGTGAAAACGACGGAGGTACAAGACAAAGGCGAAGTACTGAGTCTTTCTAATCTCGTGTCTCCGTCGTGTTCGTGGGCGTTTCCCAAGAATGCATAGTTTCCAACTCAACCTTACTGATATATTGTGAAAACTTTATGAAAACATGAATCCCCGAAGTTAAGTATAAAACTTTCACATAGAATGCATCACTTCTAGCGTCAACAGTTGAGCTATTACAAAACTTTGATAAGTCGCAATACACGTAAAAGCAAGTATGGTCAAGCTTCACTGCCTTGCGAAAGCACTGCGGTAAAGCCAGCGTGAGCAGAAGAGCATTACATGATACGAAATGAACGCATGCACAAGCCACTTGTGCATCAAACAAATATAAGCATTTGCGACTGCTCAGGCCAAATATGCATCTTGGCACGTCCGTTTCAGGCAAACAAAAGGACAAATACTAAACTATGATCAAGCTTCACTGCATAGAAAAAGCACCGCGGTAAAGCCAGCGTGAGCAGAAGAGCATTACATGATACGAAATGAACGCATGCACAGGCCACTTGTGCATCAAACAAATATAAGCATTTGCGACTGTTCAGGCCAAATAAGCATCTTGGCGACTCCTTTTCAAACAGACAAAAAGACAATTACCAAAAGATGATTAAGCTTCACTGCATTGCGAAAGCATTGCGGTAAAGCCTATAAGTAAATGATGTGCAGCAATCAAAGGATATATGCCTTATTCATCGTACGCACCTGTTGGTGTATTAAAGCTGCTCACATTTGGCAGGCTATTATGTGAGTGAGAGGCAATACCTGATGTGATAATAGCTGTTACATTTCTTTAATTGCTCACTTTGTGAACTATAGCTGGTTGATCGCAAGTTGAATTTGCATGAGTCCTTGAGTAACTTAGCCACGTGCCATCTTTGCACATGATGTCTTAGCTGTCACCGAGTTATACAGATAGATTGATGAGGCGTGGCTTTGATTGCGCGCACAGTGCTGTTTAGGTTAACTGCTGCAGATTGGGAATAAATATTTAAAATCTCGTGGTACGCGATGCATTTGGTAAGGCATGCAGGGCTTATTCCTAATGTACTGCTCCTGCTTACGAGCTGCGCAGTCTGCGATCTCCGCCGATAGACAAACTGATGGTGGAAGCAGGACGTGTGAAGCAGCGGGCGCTAACGCTTACACAGGCGGCACCGTTGACGCTGGCTCTCATCGCGGCGTTGCGCAGGAGATCAACCTGGGGACGAGGCGCTAAGCACGCAGTGATGGACCGCTGTTTCTTACTGTAACATGCCAATCACTGCTAATGGGTGAGAGACACAAGACTCTTATTAAATGAAGAGATTCTCAGTACACTTTTAACTAAGTATAACGTGCACTCTGCTCATTTTTATTGTTCAACAACGCACAAGAGAAATCTATCACCAGCACTACCTTGGAGGTCAATATCTAGCGCCTAATACGGGGTGGCCAGTGAACGGTTGTCCAGTGCTAGCAGTCATTTTTTTTTTTATCAAGGAACTCGCTATCAGATGCTGCTTGCGTCGGTGGTGCGAGTCGAGAGAAGGGGGAGTGTAGGAGAAAAAAGAGACGGGGAGGGGACGCGCATGCGCAGCAAGGGTGGTCACGCCGCACACAGCATTGAACTCGACCATAACATGCTAGGCATCTAAAATGGCCCCAGTGTACGAGAGAAAATTGCTGGATCTGCAGTCGAAGATTTTCCGCCAAAGAAATGTAGACTGCAGACTCTAGATCACATTACCGGCTGCCATTCGGTTAAGCACATTAAAAGTATCAGTTAATTTACATGGAGCATACTACAAACTATAGCTACATGTCCTTCATAAATGTGCCCGCAAAATCACCTGTAATATATATATATATATATATATATATATATATATATATATATATATATATATATATATATATATATATATATATATATATATATATATATATATATATATATATATATGTTCACACAGCAATTCATACATGCCATTCTAACAACCTGACATATACACATGGCCCCACTCATGGGTTGGCTGCTGTGAGGAGCATGCACAGTAGCTTTCGTTGACACTGTGCATCATGTTACTGTAACATAAACAACAGCGTCATAAGATAAGGCTAGACTATATTTTAGTTTTAAGACATTCTTTGGATCCCAAGGAGCAGGATGCTTTTCTTGAAAAGAAAAAGAAAGGGCAGATCCCATGCACAGTATACAGGAATCGATGCATAATGCGAAGCAACCAGGAAGAAGGAAACCATGCTGTACAATTAAGACGTGGATATTATGATTTGCATGTTAGGAAATGTCATTTATGGTCATCATACAGTGGTATGCAATGCAAATTTCGCTGTATATTAAGCTAGCGAAATTGCCGCAAGCACACCAAGAGCCCAGCATGTAAATCATGTGGTGCATGATTGTATGTCATAATTTACATGTTACCATTTGCTCTTTATGTTCATCATGCAGTCACGTCCATAGGTTGACGAACTCACCCACGAGTCGACTCAATCAAACTCAGATCAAGCTGTGAGCCTCAGTCTGAATGAGCTGCATAAGTTTTGCTGACCTATGGTCACGTCATATTAATTTTGGTATAAACCAAGCTATAGCAAAATAACCGCAAGCACACCATGAACGTGACATGCATGTGAGCCCATTCGTGACATGCATGTGAGCCCATTCGTGACATGCATGTCGTGGTTTTCCCATTACCACACCCTTAATTTATGTTATGTGTACAAAAATATCTCGTCATATCATATTTGGCATATATCTATGTAATGAAACGGCTGTGAGTGTACAAATCAATGTATAACGGTATGTATACCAATTTTGGGGTGTACATCCCTTTAATGATATGCTAAGGAGTGCACAAGGTCGTAGGCGGCTAGATAGATAGGTATATATATATATATATATATATATATATATATATATATATATATATATATATATATATTTATATATATATATATATATATATATATATTGAGAGAGAGAGAGATCGTTTGATTGTATGATTGATTGAAAAACAATACTTCCCTGTAACTTCACATATCTTTAGCTTATATATATAACTTTATCAATACTTTTAGTCCACTAAGTGACCAGCAAAGTTGGCTTTCAATGAACACTGAGCTTTTTCCTAAAAAAAAGCGAAATTGGAATTTATCTTTCAGTCGATGTATCTTGAGCACCTTAATCGTTTTTACTTCATAGCATGTTGAACAGGCTGCTATGACATATTATTTGTGCCGTTTTATTTCGACATGCTTCTACAGTGAATATCGAATTTCACAAATTTATTCAATTTGGCTCATGCCAAAATCCCTTAATGAGTTTATATACATAAAAAAGTAATTTATTTACAGTTACATTATCTCATTAGCTTGCCATAAACACCATTTCATCGAGTGCATCCTATAGACATATAGACATCCTTTGAATGAAAATTGTTGTTTGATACTCTCTAGCTGAGTCGGCGAAAAGCTATAAACTAGCACGAACAGGCAAGAAAATTTTAGTCTACAGAAATTAGCAAGCAGAGCAAGTTTTAAACACAAAGAAAAATGTGGTGATTTTTTAGCCAGATTTCGCAAAAAGCTGTTGAAGAGTTAGAATCATTTTAGTGGAGAGTTGTAGATGTTTGTCTGGCTTTTCGCCTGACATGTCACTCCAGATACTGGGTGATAACTATGATATATTCAGTGATAAATACATAACATATGCACTCACACACGTGCACTACACTATTTACGATGTTTCATTCAGATTTGGGGCCCAAAAGAATGTCAGTAGCACTTTTGTGGCCTGTAACGCACTGGAGCTACTTTGCCATGGGCCTAAAATATCTGGTGACTCTCCTTAAAAAGTATAAGTGATTGCTGTCTATATCTAACGAATTCTGGCATTTTGGAATATATTTATCATACCTTTATCTCGTGTTTGTTTGATACTATTGAGATTTCGCTGTAATTTTAAGCAATCAAAAAATATTCCCCTAGAGTTATTCAAACAAAAGACCAAATTGAATGGTACTGCACAATATTACTTGCACTTTTCAAATACTTTCACACCATTAATTCTGACACGTCAACTCTACCATGCTGTGTCCAAACTTTTATTGCATGACTTCATCAGTGTACTGTTATCATTTACTTTAGAGTTTTGCCTCGAAATTTAAGTTTACAGACTTTAACAAAGTAGTACGACCTTTTCGAGACAGTGTATTGGAAGGCTCCAGACAATTTGAACCCCATTGGGTTCTTTATTGTGCTCTAGTATTCCACCTGACGTGGTTCTCTGGGATTTCACTTCTACAAAGATGCAACCGTGGTGCCTGGATTAATCAAAGCTGCATCTATTGGGTGAGTAGGCGAGTACTGTATGAGCCACTGAAGCGGCACCACCTCTGAAAATATAAGTGCATACATGTGCACCAGCCTATACATGCAAGTGCTTCTCTTGAATAAAAAATGATTTTTTGTGGCTAAAGTATTTTCTTGCTATTTTTTTTCTTCAGGCTTAGAAATGGCATAAAAAAGACATTCACAAACTTTATTGATAATGACTAACCAGCCTAAAAATTCATAAAGCGGTTTCATTTAAAAGGGAAGGAGACTTTGGTACATTAGAATTGTCATTTACTGATTTTCTTGCAAGAAATGCCTCAAGGCCCTTACTTGTAGGGATATATTACATAAAGAGGAGGGAAAAACAGATAGGCTGTAGCATCAATAAACAGCAGAACAACAATACTCATCAAACAAACACCTAAAAAAGTGTGACATAACACACAAAATATACAAAAATGCAATTATGAAAATAGAAAAGCTCTAGTGAGACAGCCAACAAGTGGGTAATAATTTTAATAAGTTTATTAAATTTAAGTGTATTAATTTTAGTTGCAATATAAGGAGGCAGCCAGTTCAACTCAATAATGGTTTTAGGAATGAATGCTTAGCAAAGATGGAAGTACAGCAAGCTATGTGTTTAATTTTGAAAGGACGATGGTGATGTGGAAATATGATTGGAAAAAAAATGAAGTAATGAGTGGCAGTATATTTTATAAAAAAGAGGTAAACAAACTAGTGTACAATGATGGTAAAGGTTATCAAGACCAGCACAAGCCTTTAGGACTGACACACCAATGAAATGGTGGTAATCAGAAAAAAAAATAAAATCTGTTGCATTTTTTTGGAGAGACCGATGTTACCTATGATGTAGGCCTAATCCAGGTGCCACATCTATGAAGTATACTCTATATTTTAGGATGAATTAAAGTAAAGTGGGTGAGTTTATGCACCTGTGCAGGAGCATGTTGTAGATTACAATTTGAGAGGCAGAGAGATAGTGGCAACTACAAAGCGAAATAGGTATGACGGCTCCATGTCAGGTCAAACATAGAATGAACATTTAAATAGTTGTCAGTGCAAGCTGAATCAACATTTATGTCATTAGGAGTATGTGAAGTTCAGAAAGCAGCATGAAACTTTTTGTAAACGTGACAAGTTTAGCCTTACACTTATTTAGAAATGTAGCCATGATGAGCACCAAGTTGTAATTGAACAAAGGTTGCTTTATAATAACTGATAGCCAGAGTTACTTTCATGGCTCAGTACACTACAAATGAGGTCATCAGTGAAAAAGTCTAGTTTGAGAAAAAATACATTTAGGCAAATCATTAACAAATATTAGAAAAGAACAGGGGACCAAGGAAACTTCCCTGCGGAGTGCCGAATGTTACTTGAGCTGTCGAAGAGTTAGAGCCATTAACAGAGGTGAATTGACTGCGATATCAGAGGAACCCTTGTATACTAAGATGTGTGTGTGAATGTTCAGTTGTGTTAACTACAGAGTCTATGGCTCATATTCACAAACCAACCTTGGCCTTTCCTCGAGTTCTCCTCAAGCTTTTGTACCCTCTACTTGTGTTATGAAGGCACAAAAATGGTAAGGAGGTAAAAAACCACAACAAGACTGGTTCACAAATACTGGCCAACTTTGTACATCAAATACAATAAAGGCTTAGAACCGATAACAAAAACTTGAGGTAACACCGAGGATGGTTAGTGAATACAGGCCTATGGTCGGAGACCCAATCAGTGCATCGAAAAAACTGGGAAACAAGGTTTCAACTTGAAAGCAAGTGTCTATTAATAAGGCATGAGTAAATTATGTCAGCTAATGATCACAAGGAAATTCCTTACAGAAACTGTGCTATTTAAACATGATGTATTCTTTGAAATAATTATTTATTTGAGTTTGGATGATGCCTTCGAGGAGCTTGGAAAAGGTGTAAGTGAAAGGAATGGGTCTGTAGTTTAGAGAATCAGGACAGGTGCCTGATTAGAACATTGCATAACTTGGCTTCACACCAGTGATGAGGAATGCAACAAAAGGATAATGATCAATAAAAAAAGTGCAGTAAAGGCTTCAAAAATGCTCCCCAATATATTTTAATATATCGTGGCTAAAAACAAGGAGATCTATACTTGCAGCATTTTTATTGTTTGTAAATAAAGATAAAATACAATCTTTACTGACGACTACAAATTTATTGCATAGAATAGAGAAATCATGAAATGAACTAAAGATTCAAAAAGGAGTAACCATTTCAAGAGTGAAAACAGATGAGAACGCTTTTATAGTAAGATAGGCAGAATAGACGCCATTCAGCTAGTTAATGTTCAGATGGATCAGGATATAAATGCGGCTTATATTACATTCCAAAATCTCCAGGGTTTATTACATAGCACAGTGGACACGCAGGGGTGTCTGCGTAAGCAGGCGTTTGGTGTGTAGTGGCACCACGGACCCGAGCTAAGGGGGGGGGGGTTCTCACCAGAGATGGATTGGCCACCCTGGTGCAGTATCTGACCACCACCTCCCACATGCATACGTCAAATAACTCATGGCCCTCAGTCCCCAGCAGCTGCGAAGCAACTGACCCCGGCGGCGGTCAGATCTGCAATGCAGCAGAGGGTGCTAAGAATCTCTGGATCCCTGGATCCAGACAGGCTGCCATTGGAACCTGAACTTGGCAACGTTTAACACTAGAACCTTATCTAGTGAGGGAAGCCTAGCTGTACTACTCGAGGAGCTAGAGGGTGTTAAATGGGATATAATAAAACTCAGTGAGGTTAGGAGGACAGATGAGGCCTATACGGTGCTATAGAATGGGCACGTCCTTTGCTATCGAGGCTTGGCTGACAGAAGAGAACTGGGAGTGGGGTTCCTAATTCACAGAAACATAGCTGGCAACATATAGGAATACTATAGCATTAATGAAAGGGTGGTAGGTATCGTAATTAAACTCAATAGGAGATACAAGATGAAGGATACAACCTTACGTGCCTACATCCAGCCACGATGACGCATCAGTTGAAAGCTTCTATGAAGACAGACGTGGAATCAGCAATGAGTAAGGTAAAAACACACTATACTATACTGATGGCAGACTTTAATGCAAAGATAGGCTGGAGACCAGGCAGTAGGAGATTATGGCATCGGTACTAAAAATGCCGAAGGAGAACTACTAGTAGAATTTGCAGAACGCAATAATTTACGGATTTTGAATACCTTCTACCGAAAACGAGGAAACCGTAAGTGGACATGGAGGAGCCCTAATGGGAAAAGTAAGAATGGAATAGACTTTATAATGAGTGCACACCGAGGCATCGTGCAGGATGTGGAAGTGGTTGGCAGGGTGTAATGCAGTGACCATAAAATGGTACGGTCTCGATTTCACCTAGACTTGAAGAAGGAACGACAGAAACTGATACGCAAGAAGCCAATCAATTAGCTAGCACTGTGAGGGAAAGTAGAGGAATTGAGAGTCTCCCTTCAGAACAGGTGCCCGGCTCTTATCGAGGAAACCAGCCTTAGCGTTGACGCAATGAATAATAATCTGAAGAGTATCATTATGGAGTGTGCAGTGGAAGTTGGAGGTACGGTACTTAGACAGGACACTGCCAAGCTGTCCCAGGAGACGAATAACCTCATTAAAGAGCGTCAAAGCATGAAAATCTCAAGTACAACAGACAAAATAGAACTGGCAGAACTTTTGAAGTTGATTAATAGGCGTAAGGTATTCGATGTAAGAAGGTATAACATGGAGATAATTGAACATGTTCTGAAAAATGGAGGAAGCGTCAAAACAGTGAAGAGGAAACTTGGAATAGGGAAAAATTGGACAAAGAAGGCAAAATAACTACCAATATTGATAGGATAGTTAAAATAACGGAGGAGTTTTACAGAGATCTGTACAGTAGCCAGGACAACCATGACCTAATACTATAAGAACTCAGTAACCCAGATGACACCCCACCAGTAATGATAGAAGGAGTCAGAAAAGCTTTGGAGAGCATGCAAAGAGGCAAAGCTGCTGGTGAGGATTAGGTAACATCAGATCTGCTGAAAGATGGAGAACAAATTGTGTTAGAAAAACTAGCCACCCTATTTACGAGGTGTCTCCTGACGGGAAGGGTACCAGAGTCTTGGAAGAATGCTAACATCATCTTAATACATAAGAAAGGAGATGACAAGGACTAAAAGAATTACAGGCCGACCAGGTTGCTCTCCGTAGTATACAAGTTATTTACAAAGGTACTTGCTAACAGAGTTATTAAAACATTAGAATTCGATCAACCAAAGGAACAAGCAGGATTTCGAACAGGATACTCAACAATCGACCACATTCATACTATCAATCAAATAATAGAGAAATGCTCAGAATATAACCAACCACTATTCATACCCTTTATAGATTACGAGAAGGCGTTTTATTCAGTAGAAATATCATCAGTCATGCAGACACTGCGGAATCAGAGCGTCAATGAAGCATATACAAAGATCCTGGAATACATCTACAGGGTATCAACTGCTGTCCTAATGCTTCGTAAAGAAAGCAACAGAATACCAATCAAAAAGGGTGTAAGGCAGGGGGATAATATCTCCCCAATGCTATTTACCACGTGCTTACAGGAGGTTTTCAGAGGCCTAGAATGGGAACAGTTAGGGATAAGAGTTAATAGAGAATACCTTAGTAACCTACGCTTCGCCGATGACATTGCATTGCTGAGTAACTCAGGGGACTATTCCAACTCATGATTAAAGAATTAGACAAGGAGAGCAGAAAGGTGGGTCTAAGAATTAATCTGCAGAAAACGAAAGTAATGTACAACAACCTCGGAAGAGAGCAGTGCTTCAAGATAGGTAATAGTGCACGTCAAGTTGTTTATTTATTTTTATTTCATAATACCCCTAAAGGACCCCGAAGGGGTATTACATAGGGGAACGGACACATGAAACAAATTTTTGTACGCTTATACAATCTAAAAACAAGATTATACAAAATAATGAAAGCGAGCTAAATACAAAAAGCAACTACAACAACCAAAATCAGATACTATGAAAAAAATAAAAATAAGTAGAGATGGAATATTGAATACTGGAAACATAAAGTAAGGGCACTAACAAATACAGTATACAAGGAAGAAAAACTAAAATGATGGCATGATCTTAAGATACGAAAGTTGGCAATTAACACATAAATAATACAAATCAAGCGTGTACAATGGTCATGAAAAACATTAACACATGATAACAAGAAAATTAAACACTGATGTACATATGAAGAAGCTTAATGAGAGTACGCGCGGTGGATATCTAGTCGGAAATGTTGAGTAAAAGATCGTTAAATGTTGTGAAATCTGCTTGAGTGGCAATGTGGGATGGCAAGCTATTCCATGCAACTATTGTTCGGGGAATGAAGGAATTAGCGTAATGAGCTGAGCGACAAGTTAAACATTTTATCTTGAAGATATGGTCTGTGCGTGGAAAGATGACTGTTGGTGCTTCGAAAATGCGGTGAAGGTGTGGGTGATGATAGAGTTTGTGGAGAAGCGAAAGGCGGGCAGTTCTGCAATGATGAGTTAAGTCGTCAAGCTGAGCGCGAGTTTTTAGTAAAAGACTATGTCTACTTAGTGCAGGTAATAACCACGGAGCCGAACCAAGAGATTGAAGTAACTAGAAGAATAAGAATGGGGTGGAGCACATTTAGCAAGCACTCTCAAATTATGACAGGTAGATTGCCACTATCCCTCAAGAAGAAGATATATAACAGCTGTATCTTGCCGGTACTTAGCTATGGAGCAGAAACCTGAAGACTTACAAAGAGGGTTCAGCTTGAATAGAGGATGACGCAGCGAGCAATGGAAAGAAAAATGGTAGGTGTAACTTTAAGAGACAAGAAGAAAGCAGAGTGGATCAGGGAACAAAACGGGGTTAAGCGTATCATAGTTGAAATCAAGAAGAGGAAATGGACATGGGCTGGGCATGTAGTGCATAGACAGGACATTTGCTGGTCGTTAAGGGTAACTAACTGGATTCCCAGAGAAGGCATGAGAGTTAGGGGGAGACAGAAGGTTAGGTGGGCAGATGAGATTAAGATGTTTGTGGGTGTAAAGTGGCAGCAACAAGCACAGGATCGAGTTAACTGGCGGAACATGGGAGAGGCCTTTGTCCTGCAGTAGACGTAGTCAGGCTGATGATGATGATGATAGTGGACAGCACCTCAACTGACGGCTTGAGGCTTTGAGCATTTTTCTGTAGTTCATATCACTTGCTGTTGAATTCCCAAGGATTATTAGGGTACAGTGTAGACCTACACAGACATTTTTGTTTCTTCTTTTTATTGGCTCTTTGAGGCAAAAATGCACATTTACTACACCGTACTTTTGTAACAGGTATGTGTCATATCATGAGTTCGGGTAGTTTTGAGTGGCGTCTAATTTTGTTCAATAAAATGGGGAGAACATAGAGCTAAAAAGCTCTCAGAAAAAGAAGTTTCAAGGTTTATCTCATCAAAATCAGAACCTACAATTTGTATAGGCTTCGTAATAAACTGAGTTAGGCGAAAGTCTTAACTCGGGCCTGCCCGGCAACGAGGCGCAAATGCCGCTGCCCGCGCTTCTCCTGTCCGGGCCGTTGCCCCTCCATGTCCCGAGACGGAATCTGGCAATACCAACCTGACGCGCTTTCGCGAAATTTTGGCTTATTGCCGGGCTTCGCGCCGCCTCTACCCGGACCCTGCATGCGGTTTGGAGAAAGCGGACGAACGACTGCTACGCCGCCTGCAGACTAACACCTTTATTAGTCCGGCGGTCGCCAGGCACTTTTTGCCGGAAATCAATGGCACCTGCTCGACCTGTCATGTCCTCGCCGACACATATCACGTCGTAGCATCGTGCCCAGTTAATCCCGTCCCTTTCTCATACCCTTTTCCTATCCCAACTAGAGAGGCTTGGGAGGAGCACCTGCTCGGCTGCTCTACCTTGGCTGCGCAACGCTCCTTGGTGGAGCGCGCACGGGCAGCTTCCAGCTCCACTGGCGTCCCGGAATAGGGTCTGGCCACTCTAGCACGCCGATGGGCCACGTCGGCACTCTCTAGTAGACTTTTTCTGAAATATTTGTTTTTTACCACCACCACGATTGCAGTGACCTTTGTGCGCCCCGTAGCAACAACAGAATCGTTCCAGTCAAGTTTAACGCCAGCCAAGACGCATGATCCTCTCCACCGGGAGATAAGGGCGCTCGAAAGATCGTCAACTCCACTCCCCTTCTCTCCGCGGGTCAAAGTATACGCGTGAGAGATGTGAGCTGCCGCTGCCGCCGCGTGCTCATTGCGCCATCTTGCTGATAATGCTGAAAACACGATAGTTTCCCTTCCCCCTCTCCGAGATGCCCGCAAACAGCGGTAAGGGTAGATATAAATAGCTTGCCGTTTGAACGTTGAAAGAAGTTCCTCTCGGTGGCTTAGTGGTTAACGCCTCGCATTCACTATGCGGAAGTCTCACGTTCGATTCTGCGCGCCGGAATCTCTCTTCTGGATTTTTTTCTCTTTCTTGCGTTTTCCTATATATAGATACGTATACATATACGGTGCATGACATCGACGCCGACGCCGGCGGCGTAATCCAGCCGAGAGTGTAAATATAATTGCTTTCGCAATAAAACTAGTATCAGAAGGACGCACTTTGAGCACTGTCTGACCAGAAAGGGTAACTTGCTGGGCGTAATCTCCTTGGTTTTAGGAAGGTTTAGCGAGGGTTTGGCCGCAGTGCCATGAATATAGTGAACTAGTATATAGCCATGAAGTAAAGTGGTATAGACACGAAACGCAGGCCATAAGAAAGTGTGCGTGTGCCACCTCTCGTTTATTCCTTGGAATGTCCGCTGGATGGCGGTGCTTCTATAGGCTGAATATAGGATATAAGAGATGCGAGATGACGGTATTTGGAGTGTTCGCTAGATGAACGGACATCGCGGGATCAAATCCCGGCTGTGGCGGCTGCATTTCCGATTGAGGCGGAAATGTTGTGGGCCCGTGTACTCAGATTTGAGTGCTCGTTAGAGCACCCCAGGTGGTCTAAACTTCCGGAGCCCCCCACTATGGCGTCTCTCATAATCATGTGGTGGTTTTAGAACAATAAACCCCACAAATCGATCAATCAATCAGATGAATGTACGGACAGACAGACAGATGCATGGATGGACGCATAATTGGATGGACGGATGAACGCAGGAACGGACGCACAGTTGGACGGACGCTTCGCCCGACTCGTCATCATGCACTCCGTGGAAATCTTATTTTCATTTCAAGGTACTTTACAGGCCCCATTGATGGGGGCATTGAGTAACTAGATACAGGTACACATACATATGGAGTTGGCAAAAACACATAAGAAAAGATACAATAGCAATATAATAAACAGAAAGCATTATAGATAAGTATGCACATGTAAAGATGACGCACTCATGCAAACAGTCAGTGAAAGTGTGCGTTTATTGAGCACAAGAATGGAGCGGTTACATGTCACAGCTGCAACAATCTTAAAACGAGTTCATGTTTTACAAAATAAAACCTAATACCATGCCCGAAGATGATAAAGAAAACGATACATTTCATAGCAGCAATACAGCGGTGTGAATTCACTGCGCGAAGAAAGAAAAAACAAAATGCGATAGGCGGGATAACTGCCAGTCAGAACTAGCTCATCTGACGTAGCATACGATAAATTTGCTTTGATGATGGTGTAGGGCGAAAAAGTTCCCAAAATTCATCCTTGCGCTGGGGAAAGGCATCTACTCGGTGAATTTTGTGAAGTGGCTCGATAACATATGACGAAATATTTCATGGTTTGTCTCGGCAGCTATGCAGTCAGGCAAACTATTCCAGAGAATACTGGCACGTGGAAGTGCCGACTTGTTGAACGCATTTGTAGAGCCGTACATACGGGAATAGCTGAGATGATTGCGTAATCTACGTGAGGTGAGATATGGTTTGTGCAGACCTGTAACGTTGATTCGGGAGGAGTGTGTGATTTTATGAAAGAATTAAATCAATGCAACGTCACGACGGATGTTCAAGAGTGCAAGTGAACGATTCTGTTTTATATACGATATGCTGGAATGGGGACTGTAGTTACTGGCGACGAAGCGGCTTGCCCTATTCTGAATTTTTTCCAATGTGTCGATTAAGTATTTTTGATGGGGAGACCTGATCGAACAGGCATATTCTAGTTGAGGGCGAACCAAAGCCAAGTATGATAATTTGCGAATGCTTGAAGGTGCAGCTTTCAAATTACGTCTTAAGAAACCAAGTGACCTGGAAGCGTTGGAAGATATTGCTTTATTACGGTCGAACCACGATAGAGTAGGTGTAAGTTTAATGCCCAAGTACCGGTATTGCGTTGTAATCGAGATAGTGAACTGATTAATGCTATATGAAAAAAGCTGTGACTTTTATTTGGCTTTCGCTTGATGAGCACCAGCGTCAACGTTGCCGCCAGTGTAAGCGTTTGCGCCCGCTCCTTCGAATCTACTATGTTTCCCTTTAGAGATGGTCCAAGTCATTGGTCCAAGCTTTGACGGTTGATGTGCCTCGGCTGCCAGGACCCAGCGGTACCTTCTTTTTTTCTTATTAAATATGTTCGTGACGTACACAAGCCTGACTGGTTTATGTCACCGTGACGCATCCCATGTGCTCACCTTGCTTTGAAACATGACCGTGAAATAAAAAAGTTATATTTCATTGTAGATTGGCATCGACATATTGTTGGAATGTAACATCAAATCTCTTCCTGAAATGCTCTGTATGTATGGCAATGTTTCCTTTCAAATGGCAGCGTTTGCTGGCAAGCTGTCTTTGAACTGTGTTATTAAGTACTGATGAAATGCTTCCATATGACTAGAGAACACGCACAAACACACCCGAGAAAGAGGCAGGACCACTGTTATAGATGCTGTCCAGTCCCTTTTTTCTTCATTCACCCCCCCCCCCTACATTCTTTACTTTCCTGGCCCTTGTGGGCATGGTTGTCGGCAGGATTTTTTTCGGGGGGGGGGGGGGGAACTAGTATTGCAACGCGGCGGGGACAGTGGAAAGTACTGGTATATCTTGGATGGGGGCAAGGCTGGCGAAGCTTGAAGGGGGGGGGGGGGCAGGTGCCCCTTTTGCCGACGCCCATGGGAGAGAGCGAGGTTGATTGCGTGAGTATGACCTGCCGGCCGAGATCCCCTATGCATTGCAGTGTAATTAACTTTTTTTTGGTAAAGTCTCCAGGACGCGTCCTGAATCTCGTCAGTTTTACCTAAAAGTCACTGTCTGGTGATGATAACTTTTCTGATAATTATTTTAGTTTTCACCAATTAATGAATTATTTTTAAACAATATTTTTAATTTTTTTGCGGTGGCTAGTGAAGTCGGTTGGAATACAGAAATACTTTCTAGTGTTGCTTTCTAGTTCGATGCTCAGGATCACATAGTGTGCGCAAATTTTCTGTCCGCCACGCTTTGCCCTAGCTCTTTATGAAGGCAGCGAAATTTCACCAAGGAATAATTACTATAGCCTACCACGTAACCTACAAGTGATCGGTGATAACGAAGGAAGCTGTGTGTACATGTGAACTGAGAGAGATGGGGTTCACTTACGCTACAGTACAATATGCCTAGAATATTCTTGGCACTATTGCTAGAGGAAGGCTTGGTTGCGACTTAAAACTTGAATTTCTTCTGTTGAGAACATCTGCATATGACATGGATGACTTTTAGGGGCGAAGTTCCTTAGGCCGTGGGTCGTTCCCTCCTCCATATGAAGTATGTATCCACATGGCCAGGGTGGCTACATACTACACATATACATACACCCTAACATGGCCTCGAAGGCCATGGTAGCCACCTCTAGATTATGACTTGCTCAATAAACGGCGTTGTGTGTATATGTCCTTCAGAATAATATAACAAGATGGCGTTAGTGGTTTTGATAGCATGTCAGTGCTGCCAACTCTAGGAAAACTTCTCTAGATCTGGGGAATTTCATTTGTATTCAGGGGGAAAGAGAAAGTTGTCAGCAACTAAAGATTTTTTTTTGCTTCCACGTGAAGCAAGCAGATCGACGGAGGCATAGAGTTTTGTACAATAATACGTGTATTTAACTCTATGGACGGACGGGCGTCCCACCCACAACCTTTTTGTTCCTTCTTTCACCTTTTTTTTCTTTTACACCCCCTCTTCACTCACCCAAAAGCGCTGCGCCATGCCCAGTAGTGGTGTCGAGGGGTCCGTGTTCCTGTTCAATGTCGATTGTCTGAAGTAACCAAAGAATAGGGGCTCTCACTCGAGCCTGCCAAGTATATTACACCAACCTCCCATTTTCTTGCTTTCACCCGTGGCGTTATTTCTTTGGTTTGTTGTTGTTTTATTGCGGTAGCAATTACATGAACACTTTCGGCTGGATTTTGGCGTCGGCGTCATGCACCGTATAGGTATACCTATCTGAAATGTGAAAACGCAAGAATAAAATCCACAAAAACAAAACACTCCGGCGCACGGCATCGAACGTCCGACCCCTGCATCGTGAAAGCGAGGCGTTAACCACTAGACCACCCAAAAAAACTTTTTTTTCTTTAATGAATGAAATTATCACCAGTAAAGTACACACAACATACTTCATCAGAAGTCAGGCGAACACACACAAGCGTCAAGAACGGGAAGCCACTCCGGAACGGGGTCAAAAGTCTCAACAACACTGCGCACTTGACCAGCTGCTTCTCGGAAGACAAATCTTGTCGACTGTGGTGGCTCGACGTGTCTATCGATCATGCGACTTTTCCATAATGAATAAAGTCCCAACAACAGAAACAGGTCGTAAGGAGTATTATCAGTCAGACTCTTTTTGAATTGAAGGAACCTAATATTATGAGCTGTAATTGGAAGTTCTTTTCTTAACGTTCTTTTCAGAATGTCCCAAAAATAAAAAGCGTCACGACAATGAATAAAACAATGATCTATAGTCTCAGGTTGGTTGCAGAGTCTACAATTCACCGTCCAGGGTACGTATATTGATTTTTCATTCAGACACATTTTCACTGGCAACGTGGAAGTGTGCAGTTTAAAGAAAAATGTTTTCGCTGAAGGAGATATACACATTCTAAGTACACGAAATAATACATCGTGACCAGGCAGAAGCGAATATGGCTTTCGATAAACAGGTTCGAGGAAAAGGTTATTCACAAGTGCAGCGGTTAAATTTGTTCTGTCAATAGTATACAAATACTCTAAGGTAAACCTGGCTTTCAAAAAACTGACAATATCAACAATTTCTTTAAGGAATCCTCGCAACGGCAATTCTTTGGCAACGCTTGTTGTGACATGAATAAAAGGAAGGTGGTAAGATAGACGGTTATGAAGAACCGCTAAGAGAAATGGGTGGCACACATCCTTGAGGTAAAAAAATCGCAACACCAACTGTCACACGAACAAATGCACAAGACCGAGGCCACCCTTTTCAAGTGGAAGACAAAGATTGTCTCTTCTCATGGGTTTCCAGGAAGAGCTCCAAATAAAGCAGGCAAATATCCTATGAAAGGCTTGAATTGGTACTCGAGAGCAATGCAACACCTGCAGAATATAAATAAGCTTTGATACAAAGAATATATTGCATGCTTTCGCTATGGCAAAAATGGAAAGCTCCCGTCCGTGCCAAGTAGCCACCTTTCGGCGGATCGTCGCAGCGGTCCAGTGTAGGCCGCTGTTACGATAGTTATCGAGAAGCACACCAAGTATTTCATAGGAGTCGCATTCCAATGAATATTTGCGAAGACCGAAGGAGTTTGGGCCCACATGCCTAGCCAGAATCAACAACTTTTATCAAAAATTATGCTGGCGCCAGCGACTTCACAGAAACGTAAAGTAGTGTTGACTGCTTCTTGAACGCTGGGTTTATGGTTTATCAGCGCAAAAGAAGGCAATGTCATCTGCATAAGCTAGAACTTTAACTTCTTCAGCATCATGTCGGTAGCCTCTTATGCTAGACTTTAGAAGCACACTTAAACATAATGGTTCCAGATAAATTGCAACAAGCAAAGGTGACAGCGGACGTCCCTGACGTACAGATGAATTTACCTGTATTATATTGGAAAGTGTGCAATTTACAATTAGCCTAGTTGTGCACTTCTTATTGAGATACCATTGTATAGTACATCACCCAACTTCAGGTGTCTTATGAGCCGAAACAAAAAAGCATGCTGTACCTTATCAAATGCTTTTGCAAGGTCTATTTGAAGGAGGGCTACTTGGTCCATGCTACCATCAATACACTCAACAACTGAACGTGCAATATGAATGTTTGTCTGTATAGAGCGACCACGAATTCCACATGTTTGGTGGTCACCTACATATTTAGTAATCGCTGTCTGTAGCCAATTTGTGAACAATTTAGCAAATATTTTGTAGTCAACGTTACATAACGACATAGGCCTATATTCATTAACTCTCTTTAATGCGTCAGGATCAGCACTTTTTATGATTAATGTTGTATGGCCCTGATAGAAAGAAGGAGGAAGTTCACCACGGTCATAAGCCTCTTTAAAAAGTTGCTCAAGGGAACGCGAGAGCCCACGATATACACAATCCTGTTTGTGCCGGTCGATGCGGCTCATAGTCTCAACCGGCTCAATCGTCAAGTCACGTCTAGGTCTCTTGAGGAACTCGCCCAGGGAGAGATCGCGGACGTGCGGATCAATGACCGTAAGAATATCCTCGCCGTAGACGTCACTCAACGAAGCACATTAGAAGTGCTGAGCAACGTCAAGATGTTGAATAACATCAATGTTCGCTCATATATACCTGATGGCCGCGACTCTACGGCAGGCGTCATTTACGACGTCGACATTTCCATCAGCGAAAGTGACTTTGCTTCTCTCATCAAACCAGTGTCTGCAGAACTTACTATACTGCAAGCTCGTCGCCTTGGCAAATCACGCTGCGTGAAGCTCGTGTTCAAGGGTGACAGCCTTCCATCGCAAGTCAAGGTCGGCCATTTTCGACACACAGTGCGACCCTTTGTACCGAAGCCCCTTCAATGCCGGAAATATTATCGATTGGGACATGTCAGTGCTGTTTGTACAAACCTGGCTGTGTGCTCGCTATGCTCAGAATCACATAGCGCAGACGCTTGCCAGGCAGAACTTCGAAAATGTCGAAACTGTCATGGCCCTCACGAAGCATCGTCAAAAGATTGCCCAATCATGAAAAAGTAAATGCAAGTGTTGAAGCAAATGGTCCGGGATGGCTCAACTCACAGGTAGGCCGCTGCCCAAGTACAACGCCGGCGGTCTCGTCGCCGAAGGCCTTTGAGGAGACCCAGTGCTGAAGCAAGGATTGAACCTCACCAAATGACCGCCGGCATACCACCTCAAGCGTCCAGACACGCCGACAACAAATCCTCTAAGCAAGACAAGAGCATCACCAGCTCGCCTGAAGCATGGCCAGCGCTGCCAACGATAGACCCGCCGTTGGAGCCGCCGCATCGCTCGTCTACAATCACTTCGGAACGAGAATGCGGTGATAGTCGCGACAAAGAAATCGTAGCCATGGTAAAGGCCCTTATGAATACCATTCGTATGCTCCTCACTAGCATAGACAGTCCGGCGGCAAAGAGTGCACTTCAGTTAGTGGATGCGTTGAGGCCGGTGCTATCAAGTCTGGAAAGGCACCATGGCTCCGCCTCTGCAAGCCTTTTGTAAAGAGGTCAAAGGAGCTTCGATATTTCAGTGGAATGCCCGAGGCCTCATGCCCCGCATTTCTGATATCCGACAATTTGTGTTTAAAAACCAGTTTCCAATTATTGTTATCTGTGAGCCAAGGCTACACAATGCAATACGACTATCCAGGTACGAAGCCTTCAAGTCCGCTACCTGCAACGAACAGAGTAAAGTCGTTGTATATATCAGATGCGACCTTACCTATATCGAGCACCGTGTAGCACCTCACGATGACAACCAGTATCTCTGCTTGACAGTTAAACGTAGAGACCTCAATTTCACGCTTGTAGGTGCATATATATCACCTTCAAACCGTTTTGAACATGAAAGACTACGTGCACTGTTAACAGCCACACCTGGACCATGGATCATGTACGGAGATTTCAACGTTAACCACCCACTATGGGGAAGTCAGAAGACAGACAGTCGCGGAAGGCAAGTATTCTCCTTTGCTCTGGAGCAGCAGCTGCTTTGTGTAAACGACGAAAGCCCAACGTTTCTACGTGGAACGACATACAGCAGCTGCCTTCTTTTGACATTTGTCTCACGAAGCCTAAATGGAAAGGTCAAGCGGTTCTCAGACTATGAAACTCATGGAAGCGACCGCATACCAACCTATTTGAAGATGAAGGGCCTGGAAAAATCGCAAAACTACGATACTTCGACTCGCATCGACTGGACAAAGTTCAGGTCACTGACGGAAAAGAGGTGTCAAGAAAATAAAGCGCCTCCTCTTGACACCCTCGAGGATATCATCAGAGGTGCTACTCAGGAAGCGACCTATTATATTCAACATACTTCAGAATATTGTCAACATCAAGCGGAATTGGAACAGCTCAGAGCGATACGTCGTCGCGCAGAAAGAAGATACAGGCGCACTAAGTCCGTTCACGACTTGAGGGAGGCAAGGCGCCTACAGAAAAAAATTCAGCGGCGAATCATTTCACTTCAGTCCTTTCGCTGGAAATATCTGTGCGAATCTTTGGATCCACACAAGCCTTTGATGCAGACATGGAGGATTGTTCGTGGCCTACGAACATCGCCACATCAACATCGCCCCTTCAAGTGTCTTTCTCTCCACCAAGGCCGCACTGATTTTAAAGTAGCAGAAGATTTCTGCATGAAAGTTGTCGGTCAGGCGTCCGCGTTGTTGCGTAGCGTATGTTTATCAGCTCGCGACTACTTCTGCGCAGAGCTGATAAGACGAGCGGACGAGACGACGGTGAGTTAAACAAGGTTTATGTACAGCATATATACAGAGGCGTTACAATTTCGGCACTGGGGCCGACAGAGACTCGAAGAGCCGAGCTCTCCTCTCTAACACATAGGTCAGCCCTTCGCCTAAGACCGCTGATCGCGACACGCCGCAGGGCTTCTTTTATTTGCACCGGGTCCAACCAAAATGTCCAATCAGAAGCGCCGCTGGTCGTCAGGGCAGATTCCTCCAATGGGGGGTCGCCGCGCCATGCGTCAGACCACCAGACACGAGAACGCCGGCTCGCTGTCACGTGCGGAGCTGACTCAATGCATGTGGGCCAGAGACGCGCCGCGCGTGTTTACGCCGTTCGCGCCAGGCAGACTGCGGGCTGGCCTTGACCCAGATTGCCTTTTTCAGAGGCACGGACGTTTGACGAGGACTCGCTGGCATAACAGCACCCCCGCCGCCAGACAATGCACCGGAAAGACGAGCTGCTTCCACGGGGCTCGGATGTCAGGTGCGCTCGTTCGCCAGGTCCCTCCAGGTTCGCCTCCAGGGCCATGGGGAGAATACAGCTCCAGACTGTTCCGGGAATACAGCCCATTCTTGACGACGGATCCCAGCTCCACTGGCTTGTCGCCACAACTTGTCGACCAGCTTCACTCGTCTCTTCTGACCATCTTCGGCTTCAGCACTTGTCGATGGTTCTGCAACTTGCCAAGAACGGATCGACAACAGACAACACACGACACACGCAAGTGCCCTCGGTCACCTGACAGAACACCAGACAAAGTATAGTACAACATATACCTATCTACGTGTCTATCGGAATTTTGTTCCCTCTACATCAAGAGGCACATGTGGGACACAAGACTCTTAAAATGACAACTCAATTTTTTTTCCACGTACAACAACGTAACGAATTAGAATACCACAAAGTTGGCCCCTTGAGATCACTCAGAACGAGAGCGCTCAGCCCAGGTCGTGATGAGGTCAAAATTTTGCCCCGAATCGCCAGCGAGAAACCGAAAGGTTGAGAAGGTACTAGCTGGAACGCACTGCTCAATGCACCTGCATTAGCGTTTACCTTTCCTTTTTTTTCTTTAGCGAACGTCAAAGTTGCGCTGTGGAGCAACATGCTCCACTTCAGTAACCGGCCACTTTTAGGCGACGATACCTATGCGGCACCAAGAGCGGCTCACACTTTCGACGTTGCACAGGGGAACAACGATACGGCTTGCTACGGATTGACTCCTCACCGCTTAGCTCGATATCGTGTTCGATCACCCTCATGTTTCCGGGGTGGTCCGAAAACGCGTCTTCAAACTCGGAACCAATCTTTCTGAGGTCCTCGTTCTCAGGTCCTCCTTCACTTAAGCTAGGCTCTAGGTTTATCTGCTCCCGGATTACTTTCGATCCCCCTTCGGTTACCTCACTAGAACTCAAATTTTCTGCTTCCTCTTCCACTGAAGCATTCAACAGCAGATTTACGACCGCTTGATGTTGAACGTATGGTTTCATCAAGTTGTAAATTTTGTCCGGCCGCCTTCCTAATTTCACTTCATAATTTGAATCGCAAGGCTTCGATAATACGTTGGCGGGCCCTTCCCAATCAACCTCAAGCTTGTTCCTTTTGGATGGCTGCAGCCGCATTACCTGATTATCAACTTCAAAAGCGCGCTTCTTCCCCGATTTCTCGTAGTGCTCCTTCGACAGCACTTTTGCCGCGTTTTTCTGGCTTTCCACTAGCGCTTCAATTTGGCTTTCCACTAGCGCTTCAATTTGGCTTTCCACTAGCGCTTCAATTTGGCTTTCCACTAGCGCTTCAATCGAGATATCCTCACGCTGCTCTCGAATGAGCGTCTCTCGATCAACTCTCGGCAGCTCGCTCCAACTTTCCGCTACAGGCGAGAGCGTTGCAACCCTCTCGCTCTGACTCAATGGCGCCACGTCGTCTCCCCCAGCGCATACCGCGCCGGCCGTGTCGGCGACGGGCCGCTCGCGTGACTGCTCACATGACTCATGCGGAAACTTTCCTTTCTGGGGTTCCGTCGACCCGCCGACAAGGTCACTTGAGAGTTCACCGCATGGAACCAGGTCCAGCTTCCGCGAAAGCTTTCGCGCTTGCGATCGCGTGAGAGCCATGCACGCTAAGTTGGGGAAGAATGATTTGCCCTGCTCTTTGAGAAGCTGCTCCGAGTTGTTGGAGAAAAGATAAGAAAAACGATCATTTAGCGCGGCAGACACAGCCGCTTCGGTGCAAAGCTTACTGAACGGGCCTTCAATGACAACCGTGGCGATTGGTAAGCGAACACTCTGCTCCTCGGCGACTTGCCTGATCCACGCGCATTCTCCTGTGAAATCATCCGGAGACACCAATGAAGGATGGACAACATCCATGGTTGCCGCTGAGTCTCTAAGCGCTCGGCACGTTTTCTTATTTACTTTAATTTCTTGGAGATACGGCTCCAACAACCGCATGTTTTTTTCTGATTCTCGGATTGTTGCGAAGGCAAATTTTTCCTGACAGTTTCTCGCGATGTGCCCTTCCTTTTTACAGTTGTAGCAGATTAGCGGCTTCCGTTTGTTTTCCGATTCAAATGCCTGTGTGGTGGAAACCTCACTCGATTTCTCCGCTTCTGTTTGCCCTTCCCCTACACTGTCCTTCGTAAGAGACGGTTCCTTCTTGAAATTACGGTGCGGAGCGGATTTCCGTTGATCAGGTTTCCTTGAAAAGCCCTCTTTCCTTTCATCCTTTTCAACGCGCACTGCCCTGCTATGCAACTTTCGGCGAGCATAATACTCCTCAGCTAACTCAGCTGCCTTATTTAACTGTACTTCCCCAAGTCTGTCCTGCAGCCAAAGTCTGACATCCTCCTCGATGCAGCGGTAGAATTGCTCCAATGCAACGCATTCCACCACTTTATCGCGGTCGTCATAAACACCTTCGCCCTTGAGCCATTCAATCAAATCGGCTTTAAGACGAAACGCGAAGTCAATGTGTGACTCATTCCCCTTTTTAGCATACCGGAACCTTTGCCTGAAAGCCTCGGGTGACAACTTATAACGTCTCAAGAGCACTTCCTTAACCTCGTCATAGCTCTCAAACGCTTCCCTCGACAAGCAAGTTATCGCGTCGGACACTTCGCCGGGAAGAAGAGCTAGCAGGTTCCGCGCCCAAAGAGACTGCTCCAAAGCATTTCGCTCACAGACGTGTTCAAACTCGACGAGATACTTCGCCATGTCCTCGCCTACTACGAACGGTGGCAGTTGGTCACGAATTCTAAAACCGCTGACCTGAATCGTCGGAGAAGCTACGCTAGGCGCCTGCGAACACTGTAGGATTGCCAATTCTAGTCGTTTCATCTCAAGGCGCTCCTGTCTCTCGGCCTCCTCGCGACGTTCGCGCCTTTCAGCTTCTTCGCGAGCTTCGCGCCTTTCAGCTTCTTCACGTTCGCGAGCTTCGCGCCTTTCAGCTTCTTCGCGAGCTTCGCGCCTTTCAGCTTCTTCACGTTCGCGAGCTTCGCGCCTTTCAGCTTCTTCGCGAGCTTCGCGCCTTTCAGCTTCTTCGCGAGCTTCTACTTCTCGCCTTTCAGCCTCCTCACAGCGTGCTTTAATATCCACCCAGGCCTCATCGACTTCCTCAGCCGACACTCCCTCATCCTTCATGATCTCAAGGATCGCTTGCTTTCGTTTCGCACGGCCCAAAGTAATGCCGAGTTCCTCACAAATTTAGATGAGTTCCTTCACTTTAAGGTTCTCCATCGTTCACACTAGCCTCTTGCTGTTTGCCCCTGTTAACAATTTACTTGCCGTACCCACTATAAGTCAACTAGCAAGACGCGCAAGCAATTTTTCACTCTCCCGTGTTTACCCCCTCCGCATTAACTTTGGTTTCAAAGCACTTCGACTTTGCTTGAAACTGATCAAAGCTCACTCTAATGCTTCACACAGCCCTTCTCTAAACTACTACAACCTGAGCTAGAGCAGTCTGGTGAACTGAGGGGAAAACATCAGGCACTCACCGCATCGATGTCGCTGACGCCAGGCCGATCCCGCAGCTGCCAACCACTGTTGCGTAGCGTATGTTTATCAGCTCGCGACTACTTCTGCGCAGAGCTGATAAGACGAGCGGACGAGACGACGGTGAGTTAAACAAGGTTTATGTACAGCATATATACAGAGGCGTTACAATTTCGGCACTGGGGCCGACAGAGACTCGAAGAGCCGAGCTCTCCTCTCTAACACATAGGTCAGCCCTTCGCCTAAGACCGCTGATCGCGACACGCCGCAGGGCTTCTTTTATTTGCACCGGGTCCAACCAAAATGTCCAATCAGAAGCGCCGCTGGTCGTCAGGGCAGATTCCTCCAATGGGGGGTCGCCGCGCCATGCGTCAGACCACCAGACACGAGAACGCCGGCTCGCTGTCACGTGCGGAGCTGACTCAATGCACGTGGGCCAGAGACGCGCCGCGCGTGTTTACGCCGTTCGCGCCAGGCAGACTGCGGGCTGGCCTTGACCCAGATTGCCTTTTTCAGAGGCACGGACGTTTGACGAGGACTCGCTGGCATAACAGCGTGCACCACGCGCCACCTAGAAAACGCTCCAGTATCCAGAGATTCAAGAATAAAAACCTTTTAGGGGCGAAGCACGCCATAAGGATTATGGCGTGGCTTGTGCGTCTCTCGTAGTACGTAACCACTAGTGGCACATACCCGAAATAGGTATAATATTTGACCTCCAAGGTGGTGCCGGTGAGAGATTTCTTCTGTGCGTTGTTTAAAAATAAAAAATAGTGCTCAATGTACATGCCAATGGCTGCTAATGGGGAATGAGAGACAGGAGCATTCGGCTTTTAGTCAACGCGCACGCTGCAATCCTCATTAGCAGCCATTGGCATGTACATTGAGCACTATCGGACAAGAAAGGGTACCTACATTACACTCGCTGGGTGTAACCTCCTTAGTTTTAGAAAGGTTTAGCGAGCGTTTGGCCGCAGGGCCATGAATACAATGAACAAGTATATACCATGAATGAATTCGAGGTGGTTAAAGGGGGGAAGCAGATACGAAGCGCAAGCCGTAAGAAATTAAAAGTTGAATCCTCCTGTCTCTGATTTCACATTAGCAGCCACTGGCATGTACATTGAGCACTATCTGACAGGAAAAGGTTGCTACGTTATACTCGCTGGGCGTAACCTCCTTGGTTTTAGAAAGGTTTAGCGAGCATTGGGCCGCAGTGCCATGAATACAGTGAACTAGTATATACCATGAACTCAAGGTGGTTGAAGGTGGGAAGTAGACCCGAAGCGCAAGCCGTAAGAAAGTGTGCGTGTGCCACCTCTCGTTTAGTCCTTGGAATGTCCACTGAATGGCGGAGCTTCTATATGGGGAATATATGATAAAAATATGCGAGATGGTGGGACTTGGAGTGTTGAATAGATGGACGAACGGACACACAGACAGATGCATGGATGGACGCATGAACGGACGCAGGGGCGGATGCATGAACGAACGCAGGGACGGGCGCACGAACAAACGCATGGACGGTCACAAAGACGGACACATGGACGGACGAATGCTTCGCCCCACTCTCCATCATTCACTCCGTGTATATGCTGCCATTTTTTTCTCTCTAGAGGAACTACAAGCGGCCTTGACGGCATGCAAACAATCTTCATCGCCTGGTCCGGATGGGATCACGTACCACCTTTGCAACCTCGGAGAAGCAGCTCGACGGGCCCTTCTATCCGTGTACAACGACTCGTGGAGCAGCGGATTTATCCCTAATTCATGGAAATCCAGCCGCCTCGTCCCTGCGCTTAAACCAGGTAAATCTCCTCTGCACTTGACCTCTTATCACCCCATCGCGCTTACCAGCTGTTTCGGGAAAGTGATGGAGAGGATGATTTTGACTCGCCTAGAGTGGTAGCTGGAGCACCACGAGGTATACCCTCATGCTATGACGGGCTTTCGGCGTGGGCGGTCCGCAATCGATAACGTTATAGACCTGGTCTCATCTGTTCAGCATCAAAAAAGACTGAAACGTTTATCTGCGGCGTTGTTCTTGGACGTGAAAGCTGCATACGATAACGTATCACATGAAGCCATTCTGGATGTCATGGAAAATGTTGGATTAGGGGGTAGGGTTTACCAATGGAGCCACGGCTATCTGAAAGGCAGAACTTTCTTTGTACAGACGGAGAATGGCACAACAACGCACCATTGCAACCGTCGTGGTGTGCCTCAAGGCGGTGTTCTTAGCCCCACGCTTTTCAGTCTAGCGCTACTCGGCCTGGTTGACGCACTTCCAGAATCTGTCCATCTATCAATATATGCAGATGAACTCTGCATCTGGGCGTCAGGCGTAACACGCCTTCATTTGCGTGCCCGGCTTCAGAGAGCGGCTACAATAGCGACAAAGTACCTGGAAGAACGGGGACTAGAGCTGTCATCAGAGAAATGCTCGCTTGTAGCATTCACGCATATATAAGGCGATGAGCCCATATATTATTAAAATCAACGGACACACGATCAACTACGTGAAGACCCACCGATTCCTCGGAGTCATAGTTGATCGCGACCTCTCCTGGAGCCCTCACATCGCCCACATGAAAACTAAACTCACCATGATCACCCACGTACTGAGGTTTCTTGCTGGAAAAACGTGGGGTGCACCGGTACGAGCAATGCTCCAACTCTACACTGTTCAGTTCCTCAGTTATATGCGATACAGCTTACCCGTGCTTTGCGGGATCCGAAGAACAAACTTGCGCGTCCTCCAGTCGATCCAAGCCCAAGCACTGAGAATATGCCTTGGTCTCCCGAGATGCGCGTCTACAGCAGCGGCAGTCATCATTGCGCGTGATTATCCAGTCAACGCATACATCCGCGTATACGCTTTGAGAATGCACATAAGACATTTCGCTCGGCTTCCATCTCATCACCTCACCTCACTTCGAACTTCCAGGCCCCACTCAGCGTTCAGCGCAACTGTAGTTCAGCATTGCGCAGTGCTTCCATTGCACTTAACGCATGCAGTACAGCCGCCGATACCATTATGGTGCCTACACCCACTCAAAGCCCTTCTTACAATTCCTGGCATCCAAAATAAGAAAAAGTCGTTGCATCTAGCCCTGAAACAGGCCACATTGCTCTTCCTGCAAGAGAAGCCCAACGGACGCCTTCACATTTACACGGATGGCTCGGTGTCTTCAGTAAGCTCTGCAGGGGCGGTGGTTATTCCCGCGAGGCACATCACAATTAAATTCATGACATCGCATTTGACGTTGTCGACAGCTGCAGAACTCGCCACCATACGTGCAGCTCTGGAGTTTATAGTGAAAGAACCTTCGGGAATTTGGTCTATCTTCTCGGACTCGAAGGCATCTCTTCAATGTCTTATGTCACCCCTTCACCATGGACCTAATGAACAGTTAGTAGCTGAAATAAGGCTTCTTCATCACCAAGCAATCGAAAAGCAGCACAGCATAGTGTACCAGTGGATACCAGGTCATTGCGGTATATATGGCAATGACCGCGCAGATGAGGCCGCTAGATCTGCACACGATGGTACCCAATACACAGCCATCCCTTTCTCAAAAACCGACGCAGCTACAAGACTTCGTTCGCTTGCACGTGACCTTACACTGGTACAGTGGAACTCAACAGACTTCATAAACGCACGCCTGCATAACTTGGATCCCGATCTGCAGCTTCGTCTTCCCCCAAGTATATCTCGAGCTGAGGACTCTTCTATGCCACCAGTGGCTTGGAGTGGCCTTCGCGAACGCATACTCTTATCTCATTGGGATGGCCAGCTCTCCTACATGCACTTACTGCAGTTGCGAAGAAACCATCGCGCACCTTCTGTGTGAGTGCACCCATTTCAACGCACAAAGACAAGAACTCACTGCAGCTCTGGATAGACTAGACGATCGGCCTTTGTCGGAACAAAGGATTCTGGGTCATTGGCCGTCATGAGCCCATCCTCAGCGCAGAAGGCTTTGAAAGCTTTGCTGCGCTATTTGCGGACAACTGGCCTCAGAGACAGACTTTAGTGTTTTATACTCTTTGATGTTGCCTTTCCTCTGTCGCATTTTTTTGTAATTTCTCTCTCTCTCTTCACAGCATTTCTTTTTAACAACTTTCATTCCCCTCACCCCTTTCCCCAGCACAGGGTAGCCAGCCGGCCTAAGAACTGGCTAACCTTCCTGTCTTTCCGCTTAAACTTTCTTCCTTCTCCTCCTTGCTCAAGAAAAGGTATTAGAAGTTCCTGAAAAGCTATGCAAAGTTTGCCACTAAGGCCATCTGGGCCAGGAGTTTTGCTTTTCTGCAACGTTGTTATTGCAAATCTAATTTCCTCTCTGGTTATTGGCCCATCTACAGTGAGTCTATCATCATCTTGTAACTGAGGCACAAGGGCAATGAAGTGGTTAGCTTCTTCCTCAAAATTCTCCTGAAGCTCAGCCGCGGTGAACAAACATTTGTAATAATCTTCAAATGCGACTTTTATTTCACATGTCTCTGTGCAAAGGGAACCTCGCGACTTAATTTTCAGTATCTGTATATAAAGTGCATATCTCTTTTCAACCCCGAGGGATTTTTTAGTGGGTTCCTCTTCAGTGAAATGGGTAACACGGGAACGAGTCTTTGCTCCTTTGTATAAATCTGTATCATGTTTTTGTATCTGTGCTCGAATCACATTTATCTCGTCCCCGTACAATCCCAGCTGTTGACTTTCAAAAGTATGGAGCTTATGAAGTAAACCATAAAGATAGCGTTTTTCAGATTTTTTTCTTTGTGCTGTTTCGCATGAAATACTGATTCCCTGATATTTGATTCTTTCTTTGAACCTTTCCCATTGAGCGAAAATTGGCAGCTGTCGGCACGGTGTTACCTCTTGTACCGTTTTTTTTACTATTTTAATAAAACAATCTTCGTGCAACAACTGTACGTTAAGCTTCCATAGGTCCCAGTTCAGAGGGGTTTTACGAAAGTTTTCAGGACCCCAAGAAACAGTGACCAAGCAATGGTCTGTAAAAAATATGGGCTTTACAGCATAATTATGAATGTGAGACCATAGGCTTAGAGATACATATACACGGTCAAGCCGAGCATGAGAGATGCCTTGAAAGTGCGTGAACCTCACCGAGGAAGGTGCATGCGCTCCCACATCTATTAAAGTGTGGTCAATCAATATTTTCTGCAATAAGACTGCCTTTTGCATCATAACGATTTTTTATATATGAATGATCTCTCGCGTCACAAACACTATTAAAGTCTCCAAAAACTATCAAATTTCTGTCAGTATTTAGCAGCGAAGTTAAAGAGAGGAAAAAAAGAATTCCTTTCATTCACTTTGGAGGGAGCATAGACACAGATAAACCTCCAATTATGGGAATGAAAAGATAAGTCGCCACAAATGAGGCGTCCTTCCCCATCAGCATGCAGTGACGTCAAAATATGATTCAAGTGCTTTCTAACTAATAAAAAGCATCCATCGAATGCACCACGTGCTGGGCTGATGTATAAATTGTAATCTCGGAGAACTTACAGTGCAAGATCGGCGTCACGAGCAGCGGAAATCTTAGTCTCTTGCACTGCAAGTACGTCAATGTTGTACTGCTCAAGCACGTGGCGCAACTGCCACTGAACCTTACATTCCTCAAGCCACGTACGTTCAGTGTCGCTACACACATGGTAAACGTTAGCGCGGTAGCCATTTTGCTATCTTAGAACTTTTGTAGGTCACCTTTAGCCACAGGGCAACCTGTGGCTTTACCTCCTTTGCACTTCTTAGGAGCACTTTCCTGGGGACACTGGCATAGACGGCGCGTCTCTTGATACCCAAAGAAGGTGATACGTGGATCACATGAAGACACTTGCTCTGTCGTGTCTGGCGCACTCGTTGTTGCTTCATCGGTCACCGGTGCCTGACGCTTCCTTGTCTGACCGCTATTCATTCATTCTTGTTCCTCATTGTCAGGAGGCTTGTCTTTAAGGTCTTACAAGTGGTGTTCTTCTGCAGCATTGAATTCATTTATGCTTTCACTGGCGTCGTTGGCGGTGTTATTTTGCGTGCCAAGGGTATCCATGGACAAGTGTTCAGCTTCCTTTAAGGCACCTTCTGCTCCTCCCGCTGTTTCTCCTGTCGCATCAACTACCTCAGTGACATCCATAAGGTGATCCAGATGTTGCTCTTCTGCGCCTTGGCCAGAACGGAGTTTGTTGGCATAAGTCGACACGCAGGCATCCAACGAGTGACGAAAACTCTGACACTGCAAGCACCTCGGTGTTTTGCACTGTCGACGTACATGCCCCACTCGCTTGCACCGAAGACACAGTGGAGGCCCACCGGGAATAAGTACGAGGCATTGGTGGCCATAGATTGACATAAGGTGTGGTATTGAGTTCACAGTGATGGTGGCCTTTAGCTCCTAGGCAACGTTCCTGTTTGTTGTCATCCATTGTTCCATTCCTGCACATCTCCATGCCTCTCTTCAACGGACTTCACAACGCCGTAAGCTTGGAACGCCTCTTCAACACGTCGCGATTCAAGATGAGGCGGAAGCCAAAGAAGTTTCAGCCTAATATTCTCGTCTCCGGATCTAGCACCATGCACTTCAGCCCTTTTACACGGAGCTCACCACAAGTGACGAGTTTCTGTTTCGCCTTTCTGCTTGCACACGTAACCATCCATACATGGCTCATTTGATACTGGCCAACTCCTAGTATGTCCGCTGTGCTCACCACTTTAAGCAGCGCATCACGGAAGTCTGGGGCACGGTACGGCCTACCACTCAAGTCGGCATAAAGGAAAACGGAATTCAAAACTCCGTTACCAGTTGGAAGACGTGGCAGGACGACTTTATAGCTTGAGTCTTCATCATGAAACGGAGTCGATGATCCTCGGCCATTGACCGATACGCTGTTACCAGCAGAGAGCATTTTAGAACGCAGGCGATCGGTGCGGCTTCTTCTTTCTCCTTCAAAAACGCTGTACATTGTTCAAACGGGAAGCTATTTATATCTACCACGTACCGCTGCTGTGTTTTCAGCATTACCAGAAAGATGGCGCCATGAGCGCACGTCGCCACATCGCGCAGCGGCGCCCGCTTTAATCTCTTACGCGTAGCTAGCCCGGCTTAGGGAAAGAAATCGACGCTCTCTCACGCGCCCTTATCTTGCCGTGGCGAGGAGGGGAGCGAGAGAGAGAAACGTCTTTATTCACAAAATTATGGAGAAGGAGGGCGTGGGAGGATAGGACGACTCCAGCGACGAGTCGGTCCCGCTGTATCAGAGCTCGGAGGACCTCGGGAGGTCCATCGTGGAGAGCATCATCCCACAGCTCCTCGTCACGTAAAGAGTGAAGGAAAGCAGGTTAGGGAGGAAAGATGCTCGCAGTGCACTCGATCGATACATTGTAGGTCGTGGGCAAGTTTCCACAGTGGGCGCAACGGTCTGCATAGCACTGCGGGTAGAATTGATGAAGTGATACTAGATTGGAAAATGTTTTAGTCTGTAGCTGGCGTAACGCTACTGCCTCCTCTCGTGAGAAAGATGGCGGTGGGGCGCTCCGAGTGCGACGCACGTTCCTGTAGTGACAAAGAATGTCGTTGTAAGTGAGAAGAGGATCCTCCCTCTCCAAAATGGCCTCCTCGCTTTGCCGGGCCGCCCGGAGGTAAATTTCGCGGGCCACAGCGTGTGCACGTTCATTGCCCGGCAGAGAGGCATGACCATGGAGTCCAGAGCAAGTGGGCTTGAAAAGTACTGTTTGACTCAGTTAGTGGAATTTGAAAATTTTGTGGGCCGCTCTTGGGATGTCATGTCCTGATAGGAAGGCTTGACATGCCCGTTGCGAGTCGGTCAATACCGTATGTAGACCTCAGGAAAGTACGTCTTAGCTGGACTCAGGCTTTACGAGGAACGATTCTGCTTTAGTTAACGGGCGCTCAAAGGTCACTGCAATCATTGCAGTCTCCGTTCGCAAAAAGCGCGTGCTTTTCAGACTCCGCGAAGTAGCAAATGGGACGCTTATTCGCGTGCATCGTACCTGTGAGTACGTTTGGCGCGTATTTGTGCGCGAGAAAAGCGCGGCACATTTCAATCTGCTTTTCATTTTGTGCGTCACCTTTGAAATTGTTGCTATCACGTTCATTGCTTCGCCTTTGCGGCGAAACAGTGACTTTTTTTATCGGTTTTCCTTTTTTTTTTGCGAACGCTGTCACGTTGCTAGTGAGCTGCCCCGTGGAGCCGTGCGGCTCCGCCAAAGTAAGCAAGGTTTCTGTGAAAAGCGCAGCCAGAACAGCAGGCTGCATGTATGCGGTTATTTGCACAGCTGAAAGAAAAAGTTGAAAAAAAAGTGCCAGTTGGAAGAATGCAAGGATATATTTAGAACAAGTATATGGCAGTCAACATTTCTAATAAACATATGTTTTCGTTACCATTCAGCAGGTTGCGAGGGATGAACTGCCTCACGGCATAATATGCTTTCATGGTTAAACTATTTTTCGTCACAATATTAATAGACGTAAAGAGTTGAATAATAGACGTAAAGTATGCGATGTAAGAAGGTATAACATGGAGAGAATTGAGCACGCTCTGAAAAACGGAGGAAGCGTCAAAGCAGTGAAGAGGAAACTTGGGATAGGCAAAAGACGGATGTATGCACTAAGGGACAAAGAAGGCAAAATAACTACCAATATGGATAGGATAGTTAAAATAGCGGAGGAGTTTTACAGAGATCTGTACAGTAGCCGAGACAACCACGACCTTAATACTATAAGAACTAGCAGTAACCCAGACGACACCCCACCGGTAATGATAGAAGAAGTCAGAAAAGCTTTGGAGAGCATGCACAGAGGCAAAGCTGCTGGTGAGGATCGGGTAACATCAGATCTGCTGAAAGATGGAGGACAGATTGTGTTAGAAAAACTAGCCACTCTATTTACGAGGTGTCTCCTGACGGGAAAAGTACCAGAGTCTTGGAAGAACGCTAACATCATCTTAATACATAAGAAAGGAGATGACAAGGACTTGAAGAATTACAGGCCGATCAGCTTGCTCTCTGTAGTATACAAGCTATTTACAAAGGTAATTGCTAGCAGAGTAAAGAAACCATTAGAATTCAATCAACCAAAGGAACAAGCAGGATTTAGAACAGGCTACTCAACAATTGACCACATTCATACTATCAATCAGGTAATAGAGAAATGCTCAGAGTATAACCAACCACTATACATAGCCTTCATAGATTACGAGAAGGCGTTTGATTCAGTAGAAATATCAGCCGTCATGCAGACACTGCGGAATCAGGGCGTAGATGAAATATATATAAACATTCTGGAAGAAATCTACAGGGGATCAACTGCTAACATAGTGCTTCATAAAGAAAGCAACAGAATACCAATAAAGAAGGGTGTAAGGCAGGGGGACACAATTTCCCCAATGCTATTCACTGCGTGCTTACAGGACGTTTTCAGAAGCCTAGAATGGGAACAGTTGGGGATAAGAGTTAATGGAGAGTACCTCAGTAACCTGCGCTTCGCCGATGACATTGCATTGCTGAGTAACTCAGGGGACGAATTGCAACTCATGATTACGGAGTTAGACAAGGAGAGCAGAAAGGTGGGTCTTAAAATTAATCTGCAGAAAACGAAAGTAATGTACAACAACCTCGGAAAGGAGCAGCGCTTTGCGATAGGTAATAGTGCACTTGAAGTTGTAAAAGACTATGTCTACTTAGAGCAGGTAATAACCGCAGAGCCTAACCACGAGATTGAAATAACTAGAAGAATAAGAATGGGGTGGAGCACATTCGGCAGGCACTCTCAAATTATGAAGAGTAGATTGCCACTGTCCCTCAAGAGGAAGGTATATAACAGCTGTATCTTGCCGGTACTTAGCTACGGAGCAGAAACCTGGAGACTCACAAAGAGGGTTCAACTTAAATTGAGGACGACGCAGCGAGAAATTGAAAGAAAAATGGTAGGTGTAACCTTAAGAGACAAGAAGAGAGCAGAGTGGATTAGGGGACAAACGGGAGTTAAGGATATCATAGCTGCAATAAAGAAGAGGAAATGGACATGGGCCGGGCATGTAGCACGTAGAAAGGATAACCGCTAGTCATTAAGGGTCACCAACTAGATTCCCAAAGAAGGGAAGCGGGGTAGGGGGAGACAGAAGGTTAGGTGGGCTGATGAGATTAAGAAGTTTGCGGGTAAAAATTGGCAACAGCAAGCACAGGACCGGGTTAACTGGCGAAACATGGGAGAGGCCTTTGTCCTGCAGTGGACGTAGTCAGGCTGATGATGATGATCCTGCATCCGATATCATGGCAAAGATTGAGAATAACATTTTTCAACACATTGTTTATAATTTAAGTAAGCGTTCATCACTTCGTGCTTTATATAAACACCAGCATGCGTTTTCTGCAAGAAAGTTGCAAATAACAGAATTGATTATTATTTTTGAAAGTTTGCTCCCCGGAATAATTCACGTACTGCGCTTTAGATGCTCGTTATTACTATTATTATTAATTTGTAACTTGCTTGCTATTACAAGTGCCCTCTATTGTAGTGTAAGATTTCCGCATTTTGCATTGAACAGCTAGCAGTGTTCCTAAGTATTGTTTTGATAATTTATTCCTTCTTCAACATTTATGCAATGCTTGTTTCCTTGGTGCTCGTATAAAATACAGCGAGACTACGTGTCACCCCCCCCCCCTAAATGCGATGACCACTTACCTTTGTGATTTAATGGGATAAAATGTTCTTCAAAGCTTTTCAATGTGTAGTGCAACATTTTTTTCACCTTCAGCACGGCAATTTTAGTGAATATTCTCAAACGAATGCACTTATATATTAAGAAAGTGAACTTGGAAATCATTTTCCACAGCACAAACACATATTATTTTTCAAAAACTGCTCTCCATGAAAATCTAGGGAAATCTAGGCAATTTTCTTACTCCAGCGAAGGAAAAGGTGGCTCCGCAGGTTGGCAGCACTGCAGCATATCAACGGAGTGAATGATAGTGAGGGGGGCGAAGCGTCCGTCCGTTCGTGGGTCCAACCCAAGGAGGTTCTATACATAGTATAGAACCGGACGGACAGTTGGACGCATGGACGGCCGGAAGCAAAGACGGACAGAAGCACTGACGGACGGACACATGGACGGATAGATGGATGGACTAAGGGACGGAAGTATGGACGGTAGAAGCACAGACGGACGGAGGGACGCACGGGTGGTTGGTTACACGGGTGGACGGACGCTTCGCCACACTCATCATCATTCACACCGTGAATATGCTGTGATTTTTTTTTTGGAATGGGAGGGGGGGGAGGTACTTGGAGGTGCTGGCATGCTCCTCTATAGCGAGAAGCGTCGCATGAAATTCGTTCCTACAGTAGGCACATTGTGATTTCATTCTTTCGTTATGAACAGGGCGCAACCAGCCTTTAATTTTCAGCAGAGATTCTCAACTGCGATGTACAGCTCAGTGGCATAGTTAAACACTTGAAAGTCCCCCAAAAGTCTCTGATACTCAAAATAGATAGAAAAGACGCTTATTTCTCGCTAAGTTAACACCACTGATGTACTCCGAGATGACGTGTGCTGATGTGGACTCAGGACACTAAGGGAGGGGGTCCTGACTTTTTTTTTTCTTTAGTAACACGAAAACCCTGTCATAGCATAAATACTCTTGATGTATTCTCAGGACACCGGAGAGGGGAGTCGCTTGAAGTAACACCAGAAAGGAGGGCAGGTCCTAGAATTTTTGTCTTTCGTAGCATGAAACCCATATCAGAGCATAAATACTGTTGACGTGTGCTCAGGACAACGAAGGGGGGGAGGGGGGGGGGTCGCTCAAAGTAACACCAGAGAAGGTAGCAGCGGGGTCGGGATTTTCTTGTTTTTAGAAGCATGAAAATCCTGTCATAGCATAATTACTGTTAATGTATGCTCACAGTGGTCACACACATTCGTACGAATCGGTAATAGGAGGTGAAAGACAAACACTGAAGATGGAGTATGATGCAGTTAGCTCGAACCCACACCTTGTTAAGCGATGAACGGGTGTTAGAGGGGGATCGTTTCTATACTGCTCTCTGGATCTACCACCACTTACTGCAATTATCAATGCGGAAAGCTTTTGTTGCAAGTAGTATAATTCGGATTGGTGTTTTTCAATTAAACGTGTCCAAATTTAGTCATTGTCATAAATTGGAAGTAGCAGGATGGAATATTCTGCCCTGCTATGTGCCCACATCATGAAAAATAACTTCCCATTTGTAAATGCTTTTTTCATGTTTTCACTTTACTCAAGCCCTTGTTTATTATTTGTATATTTATTTCTTATTTGTATGTGTTCAAATTTTTTCCTCCCGAAAAAAATTTGGCAGGCTTTGCCCCACTCATTGACCTGCCTTTTTTGCCCTATTTTGTATATGCACTTGTATATTTGTGTGTGTACGCATCAGTGAAGAAATACCCAGACACTTTCAAGAAAACCCAGCGTTACAGCATTCATCTGTAAAGAGTTAATTTTGCATCAAATTGGCACATAAAGAGCATTTTTTCTGATAAACATATTTTATTCACTTATGAAAGTTTTCTCTTGAATGTAAACATTTTTTAATTGTGAAAAGTAGCTGCCTGTTCTTGGTGTTACAGAAAATATATAGATGTCAATATTTGCTTTGTGATACTTAGTAAAGAGTTGTATTTTTATCCATTGCCTGATTACGCACTTAAATTAGAAAGTGTGATACATCTGAATGGTAGCCATTCATTAACACTTTGATTAATATTTTTATTCACACAGCCACATGCACATTGTAGGGCATTTCTAGTTGAACACCAGCCAACAGCAGTTTTGTGGGCAAATATACAATCGCTCCCACAACAGTAAAGTGCTTGTTGGGAGACTTTCATAGACTGTGGTGCCACATGTCTCTCCACGTTGTGTTGTAAGATACCCTATAGCCCATATCACCGGACTGGGTGCTGCTACCACCAGCTATTACCATCATGCCTTTTCTGCAGTCATTTAGAAGTGGCCAATAAATATTCTTTTCTTGCTCAATGTTTGTCCAGTAAAAAACACACAGTGTAGGCACCTACTAGATAGGGAAACACAACAATCATTGTCGTCATCTGTGCATAAACACATGCAACATCAGTGTCACCAAAAAAATCAAAGTGAGTGTAGTTATAAGAACATTAAACTGACACTTGCCACAATGTCATGTGGCGACATCACCAGATGTCTTTTCACATTACTCATTTTGATGACATTGATAGTGGCACGTTACTCTCGACAAACGTGATAAAAATGGGCTCGTTTAGTTGACTACTCAAGCAGCGGCTCAGAGAGATCGTCTTTGTCTTCTTTCACTCTTCGATCTCACCCAAGCAAACCATGTGGCAATAGTCCCTGCCTTTGAAAGCATCGACTCGATGCTCGTAAATAAAAAAAGGAAGGTATACACACACAGGTATAGATAACCAAAAGAGGGAGAGTGCCACTACTCGCAGAGCAAATGAGGAAGTTTCGCCAACGCTTGCGCCTAGCGCAAAAAGAAAAGGCATAAAAACACAAGAGAACACAAACAGCAGCAGCAACGCAATGTCACGGCATGTCGCAGCACGTGAAACCACAAGGGCTACTGTGTGAAGTAGGGCTTCAGCCGAACGACATGCACGGTTTCGGGCCTAAGCTGTCGACGAGAAGACGCTGCGCCGTCCGGAAATACCTCGTAGGTAAGATCTGTGATTCGTCTAAGAACCTTGTACGGTCCAAAATAACGACTTAGGAGCTTTTCGGATAAGCCTGGTCGCCGGACAGGGATCCACACCCACACTCGGTCCCCAGGGTGGTAGGTGACATATCGATGGCGGAGGTTGTAACGTCGTGCGTCTGCATCTTGTTGGTGACTGGTGTTTATGCGAGCTAGCTGACGAGCTTCTTCGGCGTATTGAGTGTATTGCTCAGCATCTTCAGCAAGTTCATTGCTTTGGTCGCACGGAAGCATAGCATCGAGCATGGTTCGCACGTTGCGTCCGTAAACAAGTCGGAAAGGCGGAAATCACGCTGTTTCTTGCGTGGCCGTATTATAAGCAAATGTGATGTATGGATGAATCTCGTCCCAGGTTTTATGTTGTACGTCCACGTACATTGACAGCATGTCCGCTATGGTCTTGTGAAGCCTCTCTGTCAGTCCATTGGATTGCGGATGATAAGCCGTTGTTTTTCGATGACTAGTGCAGCTCAGTTTAAAAATGTCCTCCATCATTCGTGCTGTAAACGACGTCCCTCTGTCCGTAATCACGCATGACGGGGCACCATGCCGTAGGACGATTTGGTGCACGAAGAACTGCGCGACTTCAGAGGCCGTGCCATGGGGTAACGCTTTTGTTTCAGCATAACGCGTAAGATAATCTGTCGCAACTATAATCCATTTGTTCCCAGAGGACGACAAAGGGAAGGGCCCGAGAAGGTCCATTCCCACGAGGTCAAATGGTGTCCGTGGTGGTGCGATCGGCTGGAGCAGGCCCGCGGGTCTCACAGGCGGAGTCTTGCGGCGCTGGCACTCACGGCAGCCTTTCACATATCGATGTACACTAGTTGATAGTCGCGGCCAGTAATACTGTTGGCGTACTCGGGCGAGAGTTCGCGAATAGCCCAAATGTCCTGACGTGGGCTCGTCATGGCACGCAAGGAGGATTTCATCACGCATGTCGGTAGGAACAACGAGTAGGAAGGCTTTGTCGCTACCACGGGCGTTTTTCTTGTAAAGAATGCCTCTTCTTAGACAAAAAGAGGGCAGTTCGCGAGAAATGTGTTGAGGGACCTGAGAGTTGCGGCCTTCCAGGGAATCAATTACTGGGCGTAATTCATCGTCTGCCCGCTGCTTTGACATAAATTCGGAGTCACTAACTGCTCCGAGAAAGGCATCTTCATCTTCGGAGCCCCTGACAGCGTTCCCCACAGGTGCTCGAGAAAGAGTACGACTGGCGTAAGCTATCACATGCTCAACGCCGCCGTGTCGTTGTACAAGGACAGCGCCAAGTCCGACGTTGCTGGCATCTGTATGAATTTCTGTAGCAGCGTCCTCATCAAAATGGGCAAGAACAGGGGCTGTTTGCATTCTCTGTCGTAACTCTGTGAACGCTGTAGCTTGTTCTGCGCCCCAAGTAAAGGGTACGTCATCTCGGGTGAGTCGCGTAAGAGGTTCAGCTATCTTAGAGAAGTTGGCGATAAATCGGCGATAATACGCGCACAAGCCGAGGAAACGGCGTACTGCTCTTTTATCTGATGGAACAGGGAAGGCGGCGACAGCAGCAGTTTTGTCTGGATCAGGTCGCACTCCATCCGCACTAATGACATGTCCCAGAAATTTCAGCTCTTCATAGCCGAAATGGCATTTTTGGGGTTTCAGCGTGAGTTCAGCTGTGCGAATGGCTTCCAGAACCTTTCTGAGACGCTTCAGATGTTCTTCAAAGCTCTCGGAAAAGATGACCACATCATAGAGGTAGACAAGGCAGCTTTGCCACTTCAAGCCAGCGAGAACTGTGTCCATCATCCTCTGAAAAGTGGCTGGTGCAGAACAGAGGCCGAAGGGAAGAACTCGGAATTCGTAAAGTCCGTCTGGAGTCAAAAACGTGGTTTTTTCTCGGTCTCGTTCATCCACTTCAATTTGCCAATAGCCACTCTTTAGATCGATGGACGAAAAATACTTCGCACGTCGTAATCTGTCGAGGGAGTCGTCGACCCGTGGAAGCGGGTAGACGTCCTTTTTTGTGACGCTATTAAGCTTCCTGTAGTCAATACAGAATTGCAGCGTTCCGTCTTTTTTCTTCACTAGAACGACTGGCGAGGACCAAGCGCTGCTGGATGGTTGAATAATCCCGTCATCGAGCATCTCTTTTACTTGTGTCTGAATAGCCTCACGTTCTTTGGTAGAAACGCGATAAGGCTGCTGCCGGATGGGGCGGACGTCATCGTCGGTAATAATTCGATGCTTCGTGAGGTGTGTTTGACGGACTTTAGAAGAAGAGGCGAAGCAAGATCTAAACTCCCTTAAAAGGTCGTGAAGTGCAGCCTTTCTCTCGTCTGACAGCGTCGAATTAATGTCGATGTGGTCTAGAAATTCCTCATCCTCATGCGTTTCCTCGGACGCGAAGCACTCCGTGACGTCGGCAACAGGTTCTCCATAAGCTAGGGTGGTTCCGCGGAAAAGATGCCGGTGCTCGTAATTGAAGTTCGTAGCTAGTATCGTTGACTGTCCGTCACGGACGCGCACAACACTTCGGGCGGCGCATACACCTTGGAGCAGCAGGAGTGATAAGTTGCTTTCAGCCACCACGTCGCCGTCTTGGAAGTCTTCACAAGTGACTTCGATGGGAACAGTTGCTCGAGGTGGCAGCGTCACACTGTCGTCAGCAACACGCAGCGCAAGTCTACGGCAGTTATCAGCGTCTCGATCTGTTGCGCCTTGAGTCGAGAAGGTAACGATGCGCTCACGGAGATTTATGATGGCACCGTATTCCCGAAGGAAGTCCATGCCGATAATCAGCTGACGCGAACAGTCGCGAAGAACCAGGCGGCTGAGCACAAACGTTGACGCACGAATTTTCACTCTTGCGGTACAGCGACCCAGCGGTGTTACAACGTGTCCTCCAGCTGTTCGAATTCGCGTTCCATTCCACGGCGTGATCACTTTCCTGAGATCTTTCGCTAGCCTCCCGCTGATGATCGAATAGTCTGCACCAGTGTCTACCAATGCACTGACCTGAAGACCGTCAACCAGCACAGGTATGTCGAGTGACACGCGGTCACTAGGTTCAGATGCGGATGTCGGCGTTTCTTCGGCACCGCGATTATTCTCTGACAAAATGCCTTCGGCGTTGAGTGCAAGCGTCGATGGGAGGTCTTCCGCACTTCGAGTCCCAGCGACCTTGCCCCCGAAGGCCGCTGCCTTCAGTTTTCCCGACGAGGGCTCGGGGAGCGTTCCCGTGCCGTCACCCCGAAACGTGGCCCAGTGGCTGTGGGTCTCCTCGGAGATGGTGACCGCGATTGCCGTCGTGTAAAGGGTGCACGCTGTTGCGCGAGATACTCTTCAATATCCCTTGGCCTTTGATCAATTCGGGGACGAGGGGAATTGACGGAAAATCCGCGCAGTCCAGGTTGCCGATATGGGCATTCGCGGTAAATGTGACCAGCCTCACCGCAATGATAGCACAGGGGTCGTCTGTCTGGCGTACGCCAGAGATCAGACTTGCGCGTCGGTGCACGGCGACTATCGATGTCCAAATCAGCGTGCGCTGACTGAATCGCGACTGACGGCATCATTGTCTGGATCGGAACGTATGGCATTGTCTGGATCAGGACTTGCGGCATTGTCTGGATCGGGACGTGCGGCACTGGCTGGATCGGAACTCCTTGACCCGAAAGAGGAGTGGCAGATCGCAAGGCTTCCGCGTACGTACGACGGCGACTGTCAGTAGACACAGGAGCCGTTTGCGGATCAACCGACGTGGGCGGAAAACGATGGGCGTGCAGCACCTGCTGGACCTCGTCGCGGATGACACTGGTGATAGAACCAACATCGATTTGCCTTGACCCGTACATCTTTTCCATTTCTTCCCGGACGACAGATCGAATGATCTCGCGAATCCATTCGGGGCTCTTGCTCCCAGGGGTGGCGAAAATTTCGGGAGTTGAGGCAGCATTCACTTGACGGTCAAACTGGGCAGACCGTTGGTGTAGTACTCGCTCCATTGTTGCCGCTTCAGTGAGGAACTCGGCAACACTTTTGGGGGGACTGCGCACCAAACCAGCAAAAAGTTGTTCCTTCACACCACGCATGAGGTGGCGCAACTTTTTTTCTTCTGCCATAGCAGTATCCGCTCGCTTGAAAAGCCGTGTCATGTCCTCGACGTACATCGAGACGGTCTCGTTGGGCATCTGGATGCGTGATTGTAGTGCACGCTCCGCCCGTTCGCGGCGGTCGGGACTCCTGTAGGTCTCCAGGAGGCGACGCTGGAACTCGCGCCAAGATGTCAGAACATCATCCCTGTTCAAAAACCACGTCTTGGCACCGTCTTTTAGGCAAGTGTACACGTTCCGGAGCTTCGCGGCATCATCCCAGTAATTGATCGCTGCGACACGTTCGAACTCACCCAGCCAGTCGTCAACATCTTCATGCTGCTCTCCGTGAAAGGGGCTAGGCATCAGCGGGTTCTGGACGGTGCAGTAGATCGGCGTGGAAGGTGTCGGAGCTTGCATGGGATCTTGTATCAAAGTCATAGTCGCTGCGTCAGTGGTTGGTGTCTCAGGCGGTAGGCCTCGTTGGCGGCGGCTTACTCTATGAACAGGAGTGTCCACGGGTGCAGGGCTTGTGTTCCGGCTGCTGGACGGGGTCTTGGGCATCGGGTGGATTGTGAGACGTTGTACCCAGCACCTCCACCAGTCTTGTCACGTTACTCTCGACAAACGTGATAAAAATGGGCTCGTTTAGTTGACTACTCAAGCAGCGGCTCAGAGAGATCGTCTTTGTCTTCTTTCACTCTTCGATCTCACCCAAGCAAACCATGTGGCAATAGTCAGTCTTTGCATTAAATGAGGCATCTAAAGCTTTTGCATTAAACGTTTTGCTGATGCACATGCCATAATGAAAAGAATCCACTCATAGTTGTAAAATATAGTGTCAAAGTACAACCATAAACACCAGCAGCTAGCAGACGAGACTGACCATCTAAATGAAGGACAAGGAACTCATTCTTTCAACTGAATTTCTTTCGGTATTGCTTCTTGTGGGGTCCATCGAAACCAATCAGGTTTGAAAACGACAACACTCGAGTGTTACTATAAAATAGCAAGCTTTAGTATAACGTACGTAGCATTCACAGTGGAGCTGCATGGTGTAAGAATACCAAGTTTTGTTTCACGCACATAATGCTTTTTGGCTGGAGTAAGCATCAGATGGCAAGAAAATCTGCAAACATCTACCAGACTAGTTGGCAACACTTTAGTGGTGACAGGTTATGGCACATATCCTTTGCTGTTCTTTCTCAGCATGCATGAATTTAGCATAGAAGCTTCATGAGTTGAGATTTTTAGAACACTTTTTCATATACATCTGTATAAACCTTGCTAGCAATGCAAACTTGTGTAAAAGATCGCAATCATTACTGCAACTGAAAATTTGAAAATGCGATTTTCGGGCCACTTGGTAGTACACGATGCTGAAGCAAACAACTCCAGCATGTTACGATGCAAGCATGCTTTTCTCTCTTTTTCTTCTACTCAGACCGTAATGCACTAAAGGTGTTCCCTTGGAGAGCATTAAAACGGCAGAATTGGATAGCATTCTGTCTTTAAGGTGGTTTTGCAACACTTTTCTAGGTAAGCATCAAATGACTTGATTAAAAGTTTATTGTCTCTCGAGTCAACTTCTGCAAAAATTTTTAGAATCTGTCAAGTACAAACAGAGCTATGGGTATTTGTTGAACACTTAAGTGGTTTCTCTTTCCTTTTGTATTAACGAGCTCACTGAAAGTTACGCAGGGAGGGATGACCCAGGGGCAAGAAGCTATGTCTGTTTGTCAGCACACGTCGTGACCTCACACACTTTCTCTTTTTTTTCTTTGAATGCACAGCTTATCACACTATGTATTCCTAGCACTAAAGAGTACAACAGGGACACATTGAGGCATCCTGTGGCAGCCATATTAACTATGCAGTTCATGTTCCTCAAATCAGCCAATGACCGTGGGCCGTGCCAATGACGCGCGAATGACGTTGTCACTTTGTGTTATGGCATCATTTGTCAAGAAAAGACTGAGCTATCTCTAGCTGACTGATAATAATTTGTGAATTCCAGAGCGCCTCCCACATTATAATGTATAACTATAATGTACAACTTGCATGTTTTCAGGTGCCTCGTCTACCGACCAGCAGCATTTTCCCGACCCCGCTGAAAAAGTGTTGCAAAGCCCCTCTAAGCGACAAAGCCTTGTAAATCAGTCTTCTTAAAAGATCGCTCACAAGGCCACAAAGTAAATTTTAGATATGCACTAGCATCGAAATGAGAGAATTCTATCGCAGGATCTTTTAAATTTTGTTCTTTACAGGCAGAGCTAAATATTTTGAAGCGGCAAGCAGCCATGATGTGAAGAGGCAAGCTTCACATCCTTGCCACCCACTTGTTCTCTTTAGCCTTAGAAAGCCGATTTCCTTCTTTGGAATTCTCCCTTAATGGTGTGGTAGGATCACGTGATGAACGCACATCACCACGTCATGCACCACTCGTGATAAGTGGGCAAAACCTGCCCTCCCCCTTCTGCAATTTATGTTGCATTAGAGTGCCTCCATGTCACCCCTGCCCACCGCAGAGGGTGACAGGTGAGGACATAAAGGATCTCTTCGGTGTGTGGCTCAGATTCTTCACCTACGTTGCAGTGTACCTATGCTCAGTCGATGTCACAAGCCAATGCCCCATTTAGAAGTGCAGTGCCAACTGCCAACAAGGAGAAGAGCAGCTAATGTTCAATTTAAAATCCGGCGTCATAAGGTGCACTGCTGATCACAATCAAGCCTGGTCGGGAACAAACTTCTCAACAGCGCCCGGCTCCCTTCTGCAGCTTGCGTGAGAGAGCCAATCATAATCATGAAATAAGATCGGGATCAGAAACGACTGTGATCAAAAGTGGCCGTTTGACACCAGTATAAGAAAGAACATTCACTTTGAAATAGGTTTTTTTCATGGTTTGTGCCAATGTAACTCTAGGAAAACATGATCATGAATGCACAGTATAAGCATTGCGCATGTCTCAAAATGGCCAGAACTGGAGAGGAGCCCTTTTTTGTTACATTTTAGAGCCTCCACCTAATTCCTCAAAACTGCATAAAAGCCAAGACAAAAGCGCATTGAATATAACATTGCTGTCCACTTGTACAACCAGCTTCTGATATTCTAACAGAGCATATTGTGTAATATGGTTCTTATAAGCATGTTCAGGGCAGCTCAACACAGCTCCCACTGGCCTTGGGTGCTGTGTGATTCCACATATTAAATAAGTATTTTTACCTTTTGTTCAAAGCTGATTCATACTGAACTTACCAGGAGAAACGAATGTCCCAAAAGCATTAGTTTAGCCCTCATTTCCAAAACAAAAATTTATAGAATTTGAATCAGGCTGGTAAATGAGTAAACACAGTCTTTTTTCCTTCCTGTCTTGCCGATTATGCTTTTCACTAGCTTTTTTTTAGATTTACTATTTTTTACATATATAGGGTCATCACCAAGACACCCAAGATAGTGGTAATTGCTTGATTGTCTTAATAAAAATATTTATTTGTCCCATGCACACATCAACAAACAACCAAAAATGGTACACTTGTCCGGTTATCCCAGACGTTCTGTGATTGTATCGCAAGTACTGTGGCGAACTGCACCACGGCGCCTGCTCACAGCTGCGCACAGCGGAACGCCAGAAAAATCGCAACTTGTCACTTTTTCAGTAACTCTGGAAGCACTGAGTGATAATATTGCTACGTAGCTGACATATCAGCGTAACAATACGTAACAATTTCATCACAAAACTGCCAAACTTGCAGAGGCGATGCTCGTTGCAGGCCACTTCGGTGCTTTCATTTTAAATGTTCCACGGCAGCGAAAAAGAGCGTGCCTCGCTAAAATAAAGCATTGCTTGGTAATCTTATCACAAGTGTCGATAAAAAAAACTGACAATGTGCACGTTTTGGGTTCGGTGGAGCGTCTGGAACAAAGGCGTAGAAGCGGCGCACTCTGGTCACTGCGACTACAAGTTAAATATATTGTCGCGATATGATCGCTTGGTGCAAAAGCAACACCTTGCAATTTTTTTGGCTTTCCGTTGTGCACACATTTCAAGGGAGCAAAACTGCAGGCTGGTAGGTAGGAACGGATGCGCTTGCGCAGTGCGCACTCTCGAGCTTCTCTGGTAGCCGTGAGAAGGCGCTGCACTGCTGTTGGCCACGTGATCCTGTGGTCTCCAAAATTTTAGTCGCTGCAGGACAATCACAATAAAACACAAAATAAACAAATTCTGTGAACTAAGGTAATGTTCCAAAAATCCTGCAGAGTTCAGTAGAGCATGCATGAATTCCAGTAAATACTGAGCACTTGTAGCCTCTTTCTTGACTTTAGTCTGTTTATGTGTTTCTTATAAAATCAGTCACACTGTAAATCACGTCTTTCTGGCAGAAGTAGAACTTGACGCGCAAGCATTCCTCCTTCGAGCACACAGTCTCGATCAGAAGAGTTCGGCCAGTGACACATTTGAGGAACTGTTCGCACATTTTCTTGTCCCAGCTGGTTCCATCCCTCATGCAGCACAATTCAGTGTCCACGAGGGATGACAACTGCGACTGAATGGGCAAGAGTGTAAAGCTAGGATCCAGTGTTCTGACATTGTTTAACGTGACCCATTCATAAAACCCGAAGTCCACGAACCTCACTTTCAGACGCTCGTCATGACCGACAGAGATAACCTTTGCTCGGTACCACAAGTTGTTGCGGCTGGACCTGGCAGCGACGAACTCACCAACCGACTTTGCAAAAAGCCTGTTTTCTAAGAAACGGCCATACCTGCAAGCGTCCTGCATGTCGTCTATAAGGCCTAGCAAAGACTCTCTCAAGCTGAAAGCACCACCTTCCTTAATAAGTCTATCAACAGTCTTTCTCCCATAGCAGAAGATTAAATAGAAATGGTTTGGGCTAACGTACGCCGACATCTGGCCCAATAGCCAACTGCCTGGTTCGGGTGGCTTCGATTCGATGCATTGAGCAGCAGGCTCGGTTATATGCAAAAGGGTTGAGTTGGGTTCTGCGTCCACGTGCTTGTATACACAGAAAGCCTCTTGTTTGCAATAGCCTCGAGTGCTGTAGAACTTGCAGACACGGTTGGTTTTTGCTGGAAAGTTTGCGGCAGCCACCCCTGGGTCGTCGTAGTTCACAGTGTAACTGTTGAGAGGACTGCAGTAGTCATCCTGCATGGGATTGAAAGAAGCAAGTGCTGGAAGATTTGATTTTTGAGCAACAGTGGTCTTTTTGCATTTCACCATCGGCCTTCTTATATAGCCTTCCTTGCACATGCGCTCAGCCAAGTCTCCATGGGTATCACTTAGCAAATTTGCCAAGTAGACTGTGTCATTAAATTCATCGCGAGAACTACTTGTTCCCACAATGACTGCTTGGAGTGAACAGCCACTATGAACCAGCCTTTGAAATTGTAAGACTACTGCTTCTGTCCATTGTGTCCACTGCTGAATGCCGACGAGCTTAAACCTTATTGCAAGCGGAGGTATGCTCTGAAGCCTCGAGTCAAGTTTGAATAAGCAGGAGTAATTCACAACCTTTTTGTTGCCATAGTCCACCAGCAATACCTGGCACTTTCCAGCACTAAGCAGTTCTTCAACACGGACTCTGGTTCCAGGTTCGTGCGGCAAATCACGATATATGAGGTATGACCCCTTCTTGATTTCTTGTTTGACACAGGCCACTTGCTTGCACGATTCTATGATGCCGCTTATTTCTGACAGGTCTTTCCACGCAGAGGTAGGCTGTCCATACCAGTGATCGGGTGTCAGGATGAACGTAACGTTGATGTCTATGGTGTTGCTTTTTGGCACAAACCGTGCCAATTCGAAGCAGAGAGAGTTGCAACTCAGTGAATTGACACTGCAGGCAGAAAAAGTAGAGGGTGATTTGTCCAACACCTCACCACTGATCATGGAGTGAGTAGAAGAGGACGGGCTCACGTCGCCACTGATTGCGGAACGAGTAGAGCGTGATTTGCCGAACACCTTAACGTTGATTGCGGAGAGAGTAGAAGGCGATCTGTCCAGCACCACGGCGTTTATTGTAGTCCTAGCGCAGCCGATTCCATAGTCGGCGCAGATTTCATTCCCGGTGCAGGCTTTACTCTCAGGGCAAATGTCACCTTGAATGTAGATTTCGTTCGCTCCCATGGCTCCATTTTCGGTCTCGGTGCTTCCCCTTTCGGCCAGCATCTGCTCGACGACGCATTCGCTTTCACGCTGGGAATGATCGTTCGCATCGGCTGTCGGTTCAACAACAACACGCGGGGCATCTCCTAGGCAATCCAAGAATTCTGCGAAGCCGTTATCGACGAGGAGTCGGGCAACACTCCGACGCCGCATCACAGGGGGGGCATCGGGAGTGTTGATGAACAAGTCCACCTGGTAAACACCACCATCCGATAGGCCGTGGAATACGGCGTCGAAGTAGTAAGGTTCGCTCCTGTCGACGACCCATTGCATGTCATAGCAGGTGCTCTTCAAAGTTGGCCTGATTCTCCGCATGCAGCAGGCCACTGATCGGCAGGGATCGCGGGCTTCGCTGTCACTCATGGGGTACACACAGTGCAGTGGGACAACATCGGCGCGGCCTTCGTCGACGTACAGGACATCGGCCAGAACCTGTGTGCCCGTGACATCCCTGCGAATGTCCGTCACCCGTGCGCGCAGTGCCTGCCTGTCGGAGCATAGCGGCAATGCCACCATGCAGTACGTGCCAATGGACGTCTCTAAGACATGCTGCCGCTCCTTCTCAATAAAATATATCGCATTGTCAATGAATTCGCTTTCGTTGTCAATAAGTCGCAGAAATAGTCTGTTGGGCCCCTTGTAAAGCGTCACGTAAACCGAAAGGCTCTTCTTGAACGGCACGTCCGGTCGGCTCGGAACTTTTGTTAACTTCACTGGGGGCACAGACGCGAAGCGTGCTTCGGAATCCATGTCGAGTGTTGGTAGGTGTTCTGTGACGAGACTACGCTGAACTTGCATGCCGTAGTGTCATCCTCAGGCGGTACTCAAGGAGGGCATCAGCACGGAATCCTAGTGCTTGCGCCGAGGTTCTGCGTCAATTTATGCTGGCCAGACAACAAGCACCGGCTGCACGACGAGGCACAAACAAAGAATTCATGGCAAGACGCCAATGGCGGTCCGAACGCAAGCTCCACGGATGCGATCCGCGCGCGCACGTGCATTGTGTGGTTCTGCACGAGCGCTGCTTCTCAGCTGGTGTGTCTTGGCTCGACGTGCTTGCGCGTGAAACAAAAACTACGATGACGGTGATAATCAACGTTACTCAACCATATGATCAAATAACTCTGGTTGATAATGTGAATTTTGTTGCATATTAGTTGGTGCAAAAAATATTAAAAACTTTTAGCTTTCACCACCAACACACATCGCTGCTGACTACGATCTCGCACTGTTTACCTTTCGCAGCCGCAGTGGCCATGGCGCTCCCTGTTTTTAAAATGCTTGTAATATGTATTTAATTAACAAATACAGGCTGTTTCACTCGTCAAACACATGCCTAGTATATTTTTTGTAAATTAACACATTATATATTATAAACTATACATATAAATAGCTTTAAGTAATCATTTTGACTGCTGCGCCGCGTGGTGCACAAGCCACCCCCACACAGAAACGACTGCTGCGCCGCACAGAAGTGACGTGTTGCATTTTTCGGTTAGGCGCTTTGTTTGAATAGTTGGGAGTGTCTAGCGGTACGTCTAGACATAACGATAAAAGCCGTTAAAATTACGTCCAAACAAAAAAGTGAACAAAAATTGCCCGCAGCTTCTCTCGGGGGAACACTGAGGAGGATGCGGAGCATATAATTGGTTAACGGGGTGTTAAAGTGCGACTTACTTGGGTCGATGGCTAAATTGGTTAACGTGGTTGTGAAATGGGGTGTTAAATTGCGACTTACTTGGGTCGATGGCTAAATTGGTTAACGTGGTTGTAGGAGGGGGTGTTAAATGAGTGAACACGTACACACGTATGCGAAAGGACGGCGCTGGTAGAAGGGACGTCGATCATTGTGTTTGTGGATTCGTTGGAATTCATATCACCGCGACCTTGGACGTCGACGCGCCGTACAAACCAACCGACGAGCGGCAACTGAGCGAGCGAGCGCCGACCTTGAGTATATATACAGCGCGACGGCGCATGCACTGTCAGCTGTTGAATGTTCTCGAAGGAGAAGCGCGCGCGCGGCACAGATGGCGACGGCGCGACGGCGCATGCGCTGTCAGCTGTCGAATGTTCTCGAAGGAGAAGCGCGCGCGGCACAGATGGTGGGCGACGGCGCGACGGCGCATGCGCACGCGTCAGCTGTCGAATGTTCGAGAAGCGGTGCGGACGGCGCGGACGGCGCACTACAAGGCGCGAGTATAAGATGCTTCCGCATCTAAAATGTTATTTGGGTTTGGCGTGACAACAATACAAAAACGGCTTGTTTGTCATCCCAAACTGATCGGCAGCTGTGGCGTAGCTGGTTAAAGCAACACACGAATTATTGAGGTCGGTGGTTCAAGTTCCATTGCAGTTATCGATACTTTGTCTTTTTCTTTTTGTTCACGCATGTATTGTTTTAACATTTGCGCCTCCCCATCAGCCCGACTTGCTGCTGGTGGTGGTCCCGTCTACAGGCCCTTTAATATTGGATCTTCGATGACTCTTGCAGGATTGACTATATTTATTATGATAAAGTGTTTTGCGAATTAGTGCTCTTTGCGAATTAGTGCACCATCACCTGACGAGGTAACCGGCAGGCCGCTTTCTTTAAAAATACTGACGTGTCACCGCAATCTTCTCGGCGATCAGCACTTGATAAGCAATGCCCAAAGGCAAGTGCCGACGGTGTTAGCCCATCTAACTACTTGTCTGCCTTGCTCAATAACACGCGCGGTCTGTGACAGCACGGGAGCATTCACGTTGCAACGGACGAGAACGGCCGTACGTGTTCGCACTTGACAAAACAGACGGCAATGCAGTAGCTCTGGCCTTCGGAGATCACAGGCTTCGTAAGAACATTACAATAGAATTGTTTCCATCCATCGTATGAACACTTCGCCGACGCACTGAGGTTTCATGCATGTGCGTCCGGTCAGTCAAAAGCATTTATTTCATCGTCGACCTTGTCCTTCGCGACAAGCAAAACTCGGCAGCAAGAACACTTTCACCTTTGACAACACCACGCTTGGCATTGCAATCTATAAAACGCCGTACGTCCAACGACTGTAATCCGCACATCATACTGAGAAACTTTGTGGCGCACACACTCGATTGATTTATTTGTGGGGTTTAACGTCCCAAAACCACCATATGATTATGAGAGACGCCGTAGTGGAGGGCTCCGAAAATTTTGACCACCTGGGGTTCTTTAACGTGCACCCAAATCTGAGTACACGGGCCTACATTTCCGCCTCCATCGGAAATGCAGCCGCCACAGCCGGGATTTGATCCCGCGACAGGCGCACACACTCAGATGAAGCTGCGGCGCGGTGGACGGCCGCGCTAGCTCCAACCACCAGGTTCAACTAAGCATCCAGCAATCACATGAAGCAGCGACGACACTCCAGTCCTCCTTGGGAGTGGCCTAGGCCATGGCCACGATTTCATCGGAGTTTTCACCACCTAACACATCGCAGGCGGCTACCATCTCGCAAGGTTTACCTTTCGCAGCTGCAGCGCCTATGGCGCCCCCTTGTATTCAAAATACTTGTAATATGTATTTATATAACAAACCTAGGCTAATTGACTCGTTAAACACTTGCTAAGTAAAATTTTTGTAGGCTAACGCATTATACATGAATAATTTACACATTTCTTTAGCTTTAAATAATAATTTTTAAAGTGACGTCACTTTTGTGCGGTGCAGAAGCCACTTTTGTGTGGGGATGGCTGCGCCGCGCAGCGCAGAAGACGCTGCCAATAATTTTTAATTGACATCAGGTGTTCTGTAGTGACGTCACTTCTATGCGGCGCAGAAGCCACTTTTGTGCACACAGAACGCTTTTGTGGGATGACGATAGTTGTAGCGCGAGAACAAAACGACGACACAGAGACAAGAAGGACTCTGCATCGTCGTTTTGTTCTCGCGCTATAACTATCGTCATGCCATACCAACTAGCCCAAGCTGCCACACTTCTAAGCTTTTGTGGGGTCTGGCTGCTGCACCGCGCGGCGCAGAAGACGCTGCCAAAAAATAACAGATTTTTCGCGATGTCAAACAGAAACGCAGCGGTCACAGTGCACTCATGGCGTCCGTACAGTTGCTACTTGCTACCTGCAAGGTGGCAATATACAGGCAGTATATTAACTCTATCGTTAGGCTTCTAGCATATGCAGTACACAAGACCGTAGCCCATGCCATAAGCATGCGCGACGTTCAGGATGGGGTATGGTACCATAATGGGGGGATGACAAGCCTCCCTTCCCCCTTGACGTTTATGGATAGTCTGTAGCATAGCCTCCTAGATTTCCCTTGCCTGCTAAATTATCGGCGGTCACTTGGTAAGTGGCCGTCGTCGGAACTATGGTGGTGGCGCTACTTAAGTATGGGCGTCTTCAAATAAGTTTTTACGTTTTTGAAGCTTACATGGAACATAAATAACGTTAAAAAGTTTTAAAAAGACGTAAACGTAATTATAAATAACGTTATGTAAGTGCCGTCGTTATAAATGACGGGCATTTTGCGCTCATTCAGCAGGCAACCCTATCAATACAAGGCATAGTTTCTGAAATTAGTCAACGCCAAAATTGCTAATCTCAAAGGCCAAGTACAAATACCTTTACCCCTACGTAGGTAGCGCCGCTACAGTTGACGGGCGTTTCGCGCTCATCCGGCAGGCAAGGGAAATCTAGGAGGCTATGGTACTTCTAGACACTATAGGCTATGCATGATGTGTAGTCTACTAATGGCTAGCCTGCGCATGCACAGTGGCTAGCCACAATACAGTGGCTGTAGTGGTATAGTGTACTAGAATATATTATAGTGCACTATAGTAGTGGTGATAAGGTCAAGCGTGCCATTTTCTAAAGGGGTTACTGGGTGGCGACATTGGCCAGTTATCCTCTAGAGGACACCTTTTCTTTTTTCAAGTGAACTAAAGCGTACAAGGATGGTGTACCATGGGGAATCCCAACCGCCTTCATCTCCATAAGAAGAAAAATCACCATTTTTTAAATGCGAAGCGTTTCTTAGCAAACGTCGGCGACTTTGAGCCCATCTATCTATCTATTTGAGCGTATCTATCTATCTATCTATCTATCTATCTATCTATCTATCTATCTATCTATCTATCTGTCTGTCTGTCTGTCTGTCTGTCTGTCTGTCTGTCTGTCTGTCTGTCTGTCTGTCTGTCTGTCTGTCTGTCTGTCTGTCTGTCTGTCTGGCTAGCTAGCTCGCCGCCTCCGACTTTTAGATCTCCTGGCCGTTTGGATAATGATATCGATACCAAACTTGGTATGGCATACCACGACTGCATGACAAGCATATTTGACTAGTCATAACATGAAAATCATGAGTATGTCATGATATACATTTCATGGTCTTGCTGTTCTTGCGGTGGTTTTGTTCACATGACATGCTGCAAAACAGGTATGGTATGAGATGATTGCTTGGCGAAAAAAAGCGACAGACCCTAACCTGGAAATCATGACATGCATGTCATGTAACAGCATGACTACATGTTACACTCATGACGCGCTCGTGGGCATTTTGCTAACGTCACATATACCAAATTGGATATTACAGTACGTGAAAGAATGACGGAGGAATGTGACTGGTGCAAACATGATAATCGTGAGATGCGTGTAATGTAACAACATGACTACATGCCACGCTCATGATGCGCTGGCGGCTGTTTCGCCAGCTTCACTTATACCAAGTTTGGTATTACAGGACCTGAAAGGATGACGAAGGTATGAGACTGGTGCAAACATGATACACACATTGATACGCGTGTCCTGTAAACACATGACTACATGCTACGCTCATGATGCGCTCGCAGCCGTTTCACTAGCTTCACACGTACCAAATTTGATAAAACGTGACGCGAATGGACGACATAGGTAAATGGCACATCCATACATGATAGTCTCGACATGCGTGTCATGTAACAACACGAATACATGCCACACTGATGATGAGCTCGCGGCCGTTTCGCTAGCATCCACGTACGCCAAATTCGGTATTACGTGAAGTCAATGGATGGCGAAGGTATGTGACTGGTACAAGCATGATAATGATGGGATGCGTGCTACATGCCACTGTCAAGGCGCCAATACACTTCGACATGACCCGGCGCGCGTGCGCGGTGGCGTTGCTTTGACACATGCGCATTTCAGCGAATCCGGCGTCCCTCCGTCACGAAAAGAGGAATACGCAGTGCAATGCATCGGTGCGAAAGGCGGCATGTCGCACCGGTTGCCGGCGGGCCGCGCCGACGGACGCTGGTCATGCCGGTCAGCGTGCGTTGGAGCATATATACGTTGGAGTATATTGGGCCCTTCGTGATGCACTCGCGGCCGTTTCGCTAACTCCACATATACCGAATTTGCTGTTATGTGACGTCAATGGATGACGAAGGCACATTACTGGTGTAAACATGACAAACGTGACATGTAAGAACATGACAACATAACACGTTCATAGCGTGCGCGCGGCCGTATCGCTAGCTCCACATATACTAAATTTGGCATCACGTGACGTGAATAGATGACGAAGGTAAACGACACATTCAAACATGATAATCATGACACGGGAGTCATGTACGGCATAATTTACCTCCACCTCGTGACGTTGTGGTGATTTTGAAGTGACATATCAACTTTCCTCATTCATACTTCGCATATAGTGGATTCCCACTGTATGTGGGCTCTGCCAAATTTGTTTAATATTAGTGCCCATTTATTTTCATTGATTTTAGCAGTCTTTTAAAATGCTGCTTTTTGGGGTGCTTTTTACTTCGCACGCTTTGTGTACTTCTCAAAAACATACCCCAGTCAGGAGTACAGGGCTTAATGCCGGCACAAGAAGTTTTAATTGCACAAGTGGACTCAATTTAAGATAGGCAAACAATTCTCAGACTTTAGCAAACACCATTGAGTATACCACTAAACCTTGTACGAGGCTGCGATTACAGTGTAGTTGGGGTTAAAAAATTTTCTGCCCAAAGTTGCATACTCGAGGAGCAATCAAATCACTCTTCTCTGAAATAACTTGTGCAGGTAAAACCATTTATTGACCAGTCATAAATGTGCGTGAACCATCTTATTTTCTCAGCGCTACTATAAAGGCAGGCCGAAAGAGCGCCGCAATGCCCCTTCGTAGATATCCAAGAAATTGCACTTAATCACTTGGCGAGAGTCTGGGTCGAAGCATTTACTGACTCACTATATCGAGGATCCTTTCTATTCCCACAAGCATCAATAGTCTGAGAGCCAAAAGATGTTGCTAAAGATTTTAAAAAATTTTGGGGTTGTCATAGCAAAAGCACAGGCACATCAGTTGTTCGTCAGACAGCATATTTTTCACATATGAAACCATTTGAGAGTCATTTTCCACTCTCAGTCTGACTTGGTTAATATTTCGGTTAGAACAAGATCTAAACTTTAGATAATTAGAGGGGGAAAGAAGTGGGAATAAAAAGGGCCATGCGAAATAGAAGACATGATTGTAGTGCAATGTCAGTGGGTGCAGACACAAGTCAAACTCTTAAAGATACTGTAAGCTGAAGCTTTGATCCCCCCCCCCTCACTCGTCTCCTCCACAGTGAAGAGGGGGGGGGGGGGGCAGGGCGAGGCACAAACCCATTTGTGCCCCCCTCCTCTACCATTTGGCACTTGACGTACATTATGAAGAATCCAGAGAAACGAAATTAAGGTTTCTTTATGAAAAAAATGTTGGGAACACAAATGCTGCCACATTGGTCACATAATTGCATAAAGTTGTAAATAATAGAAATGCGGCCTGTCGCATTGCTGGCTGAAAGCTATATTGACGGTAGTTGGATACAAAGGATGAGGTTATGGTGGGTATATTTTAATAAAATAAAATAAATTTCTAATGGGCGGGAGCAACAAACCATGAGAAAATCACATGTATTGAATCACATGTATGTATGAATCTCAGTATTGAAGAAATAATTGTTGGGTAAGTTAATCATGCATAACCGGCTGAAACATATTAGTAGAGCTAAGGTTTGATAGGAGGGTAAGGTTTCACATATATATCCTTTTGTCATGCATGCCCATAAATTAATAAACCAACACAGCTATATCAGACGTGGATGTGCGTAAATTCAGGTTCGGGGCCCAGCAAAGCGACAGACAATTCACTTATGCAACAGTCTCTATTCTTTTTGATGAGGTAAGCTTCCACAGGAAGTCTCGAATAAGCGTTACTGTTCTTCCCAGAATGTTTGTGTCCACAAATCTAGCAGTACAACCAGATGCAGTGACATGGACTACCATATGTGCACAGTTATCTCATTTCTTACATTTTTATAGCACATTACTCTAATAGGTCATTCACACAATGTTCAGTTTTGACAATTTATATTTCTCCACAGGACAGGGGGATAGCCTTTGGAGCATTTCATGTACGGCTTTTGATGCCTTGTATGACAGCCTCGTCTGCTTTTTCGCAACACATATGAGCACCCACAACAAGTAATTGTTTCTCTACAAGGGGCACAATCTAAGGTGAGTAATTCACACATCTTCCTTTGGCCCTGCTTGCTCTTTGGAAGGAGGGAGGGAGGGGTAGGCAAAAATTCGGGGTGGGGCTCCAGCCTCTCTGTTCCCTCTGCTAGTGCAGCCTCTGCGCACGAGGACTCAGCTTAAAAAGCTTGTTGGGAGCGAAAAACACATCAGCTGACAGCTTACAATCTTTTTGAGATTTTTAAGGGATCCTGAAACGGTTTTGGCAATTTTTTACAGACACATTGGGCCAGTAGACTATGTCCCAAGGCTCATTTAGGGACTGATTTTCTCTGCATAAACTGTGTCTTTCTTTACAACACTGTAAAGCTGCGAATCGCTGCAGGCTGGTGCAGATCGCTGTGATTCAGCTTAACACGTTTTCAACTGCCTATTCACAGAATAAAATGTTCTGGCCATTTTACGTCACCGTGGCTCCTGATCTGATTGGCTGTCATTGCCCATAGAATGCGTGGAAGTAAGATTGGCTGGTAGGGTTGCAGCACCTGTCAGTGCAGATATGAACCATTCCACAATCTTTTTTGCCAGACGGCGTTCGTGCTGCCGGGCGCACTGTGTGATCGCCTCCGAGACCGCGCAACCTGACTGCGCGCAATCTGTCAGCGTCTAGACTGGTAAAAGCTCAAATCATCAAGCGCTTCCATGAGAGCTCTGCAATCGCCAGTGTGCCTCATGAGTTGAGGAAGTGAAGCAGAGATGAGAAGGAGGGTATGATATAATTGTCTTTAGTAGGCTTGGTACACAGCGTGTCACTAAATTTGTGGTGCGAATGGTTTGATGATGCTCCAACGTGAATGCTGACAAAGTTTAAAAAAACCTTTTCAGGGTCTCTTTAGTCTTGTGTAAATACGGTATCATCTCAGGTCTTAGGTTGTTGGACCTCTGCTTCGACCCTGCGTGCTCCAATTTTCACATTTTGAAGGCGCAACTTGGTTACAGTGTTGACGACCGACAAAGGGAAGCCAGCTGCCAAGTGATGGCCTGCCTACTTGGCTAGTAAAACTAGACAGTATTTGGAGTGAGCAAGACTTTTGTAGGGCCAAGAAAAGCATAACTTTCCCCTCTTCATCACCTTTGAGTGCACAGAATAATATGGAAGTGCGACGTGATTTACTGTCACAGGACATCAGGAACCCTCAAAAAATGTTAACAATGGAACGTTGAGCTTAATTGCTTACTCGCATGATTCCTCGTCATCTTTCTTACACTACAGGAGCAATTGCTTGAGCCCTATATTTGCACTAACATAACATCAGCACGTCTCAGTAAAGTAAGAGAAATTGCTAGCACGATGCTATTGGTGGAATTTGGTTACGAAGCATAAGATAATCATGTGTAAGGTTCAGTAAAGTGAAAGAAAATCTCGTACATGTGCTTTATTGTTTTTTTTTCTTGCATTAGCTATACTTTGCTGGTTAGTGTTCATTTCGAAGCCAAGATCTCCACACGGGGTTAGACAAACATGAGTACTCTTCACTAGGACCCAGGAGGCGATCGTGGGCTGAGAATTCTTGGAATGAAAGACCCTCCAACCGAGGGTGACCTTGAGTTTTTGAGCTCTGAAACATTGTTTCGGGAAATTAAAGGTTCATTTATTTGATATCAAGTGTGTGAGAAGTCCAAGAAAAACAAACTGGGCAAGGATAATGTGAACATTGCCATCTGCTAAAAGAAAAAGCCAGCAAACTTGGCATGGCAAACGACGAGCGTTGGGCATATGAAGGTCTGTCTTCGGGTGCTTGATGCTCGGAGTAATGCTTGGACACCTCTAAGCATGACCTTCAATTGATTGCATTCCAGAAACAAAAAAACACTTCTCTCACCAATTATAGTGCTGTTTGCTCAGCAACTGTACAGAGCAATGAAAATTTTTATTACTGTCAAGCAAAAAAAAAATAGCAAGAGAACTTGATTTTTATAGAGCAGTATACTGACTCAAGTCTGACCATAATAGAAATATAATATCGAGCCTATATATGTATGGTTGATTGATAAAAGATGGCAATGTAGAGGAGCATGTGACTAAATTCTGGTGCTTTCTTTTTTGGTATTCTTTAGTAGGTATGGATTTTACCAAGTTAATAACTGCAGCTTGTAATTAGTTCTGTCTTCTGAGTTTTGTAAATGTCAAATGCCTGAAATCATACTTTAGGTAAATGTAGCTTATAACAATTCAAAGACAACCATGAATGGAATGAGTTCAGGAAGAATATGCAAATACATTACGTGGACATTAAGGGCACGGTAAAGAAAACAAAGAGGAAACATAGTAATAGTACAGTGAGCTGCCAATAAATCAAACTGCTCTCTCTTGCATCAGGTGCACATTATTTGAATTGTTATTAGGCGAAACTATCAACTTTACAAATTGGTGCAGTAATAAAGACATTAATCATTCTGATGGAAACTGCAGTAAAAATTTGCCACAGGTAGAACAGTGGATAAGCTAGCAGAAAAAAAACACTCATATAATTAGGCGGAGGCGATAGGTCTGTATGTGTACTGCATGGACACTCCGCCGAATACCTGCGATGCTGTTCAAGAAAACAAACACTTTCTCGAAACGTGGGAGGACAAGCTTGCCTTGGAGGACCTGGACAAACAATGACGTCTTATCGCCAGGGCCAAGGAGGCAGTGAATGTTAGAGGGTTTCTGGAATGAGGAGGCCTCCCACCTAAGGTAGATGCAGAACCTACAGCGCTATGCCGTTTTGAAAAATAAACGTTTATTTCTCCTCCTCATGTAATTCGCGTAGACAACATCATCAGGATTGCATAAAATATCCTGAAGGGTAAACAAACTAGGGCCCAATATTGATCCTGTACCAACAAATATGACTCAATTTGGTAGGTAGCTGATAATTGAATTGAGTTTCATATACCCCTTATTCCATACAGTAGTAGCTTGGCATCAATAATATTGTGTTTATTAGAATTAAACGCTTTTTTAGGAATATGTCAGGGTATACAAAACTATGTCCTGCTAAACAGTGGCAGCTTCTTTTATTATGAAGTACTAATGCACTTACCACCTGTACTAATGTTCAATCTCAATAGCCTGAGGATCGATGGTTTTAGCTAGTGTGATGGTGATATAAGAATGTAGATATATTTTGCCAGATTTTAATCTGGAAAAATTCCAAGGCCGACCGAAAACCTAAAAAAGCCATTGTGTGACCTTGTGGGAGGTTTTCCATGTTATACTTCATGCTAAAATATTATATGTTACATGAGAGTGTCTGTGGCAGAGCCTTCTCGATTTGTGCTGAAAGAAATGGAGCCGGGAGACACACTGCTCTGGGGTCATACATCTCGTGCTACAGCTAAAGCATTGCTGGCTCGGGAAGCAAGGTCCGACAACTTCCCCACAGCTATACGAGCGTTTTACAACTGCACTTGTATTACCTTAAAGAGACACTAAAGGCAAATATTAAATCGATGCGAACTGTTGAAATGCCATTGCATGAAGCTCTCAGCATTTTGTTGTGCCAAAAAAATGCTTAGATTTAGAGCAAATGGCCCTTCAGGAGTTCACATATTTTTAGCACCCTAGTTAAATCAGCATCCTTCGAGACAGATGCACGTCTACTGCAGCGACAGTCATCATTGCGCGTGATTATCCAGTTGACGCGTACATCCGTGTAGACACTTTGAGAATGCACCTAAGACATCTTGCTCGGCTTCTATCACATCACCTCGCATCACTTCAAACTTCTAGGCCCCACTCAGCGTTCAGCGCAACTGTAGCTCAGCATTGCGCAGTGCTTCCATTGCACTTCACGCATGCAGCATGGCTGCCGATACTATTGTGGTGCCTACACCCACTCAAAGCCCTTTTTACATATCCTGGCATTGAAAATAAGAAAAAGTCATCGAATCTAGCCCTAGAACAGGCCACATTACTCTTCCTGCAAGAGAAGCACAACGGACGCTTTCACATTTACACGGATGGCTCAGTGTCTTCAGTAAGCACAGCAGGGGTGGTGGTTATTCCCGCGAGGCACATCACAATCAAATTCACGACATATCATTTCACGTCATCGACAGCTGCTGAACTCGCCGCCATACGTGCACCTCTGGAGTTTATAGTTGAAGAACCTTCGGGAACTTGGTCTGTCTTCTCGAACTCGAAGGCTGCTCTTCAATGTCTTATGTTACCCTTTCGCCATGGACCTAATGAACAGTTAGTAGCTGAAATAAGGCTTCTTCATCACCAAGCAATCGAGAAACAGCACAGCATAGTGTATCAGTGGATACCAGGTCATTGCGGTATACATGGCAATGACTGCACAGATGAGGCCGCTAGATCTGCACAGGACGGTACCCAATACACAGCCATCCCGTTCTCAAGAACCGACGCAGCTACAAGACTTCGTTCGCTTGCAAGTGACCTCACACTGGTACAGTGGAACTCAACAGACTTCACAAACGCGCGCCTGCATAACTTGGATGCCGATCTGCAGCTTCGTCTTCCCTCAGGGATATCACGAGCTGAGGAGACTCTTCTATGCCGCCTGTGGCTTGGAGTGGCCTTTACAAACGCATACTCCTCTCTCATTGGAATGGCCAGCTCTTCTACATGCACTTACTGCAGCAGCGAAAAAACCATCGCGCACCTTCTATGTGATTGCACCCATTTCAACGCGCCAAGACAAGAACTGACTGTAGCTCTGGAGAGATTGGATGATTGGCCTTTGTCGAAACAAAGGATTCTGGGTCTTTGGCCGAGCCCATCCTCAACCCAGAAGGCTTTGAAAGCTTTGCTGCACTTTTTGCGGACAACTAGCCTTAGAGACAGACTTTAGTGTCTTATACTCTTTGATGTTGCCTTTCCTCTGTCGCTATTCTTTTTGTAATTTCTCTCTCTCTCTCTTTGCAACATTTCTTTTTATCATCTTTTATTCCCCTCACCCCTTTCCCCAGCGCAGGGTAGCCAGCCGGTCTAAGAACTGGCTAACCTCCCTGTTTTTTCGCTTCAACTTTCTTCCTCCTCCTTCGAGACAGAAGTTGTGACACTGAACACACTATAACCATCCGACAACAAGCTCTTCACTTTCTCGCATAAAATTCAAAAGCACAGTCAGAAGCCAAGCCAACTGTGATGATTGTGGCTTTACTGCCAAAGTGTCTTCAACAGCTGTGAATGCAAATATGAGCACTTCACATCATCCGAAGGTCAGAATTTCTACTTTCTTTGTTTTGAATGACTACAAAATTACTGAATACGGATTTCAACAGTCACTGAAAGCTCTAGGGAAAGAGAAGCAAGAAATCTCGGGGCTCAGTTTATGAGGATGCCATAGCACCTTGTAGAAAGAGCTGAGTAGGTTAATCTGGTGTATTGCACAGACAGCAAATAAAAGTTGGCCAATATCACTAGTTGGCGATATTGCACATTCCAACGACGATTCCCTAGCCTCCAAGTTGACCCTTTCGCATCAGCCATTTGTTCCAAATTGAAATCGTCAATCTCGAGCACTTTACTCGGAAATAAATATAAATTATTTCTTTTACAAATACGCCTGACTATCTTGGCTGATATTGCCAAATTTATTGATTTTGGGAAGAGTTAATGCAGGAGTCTAGAAGGTGTTGCTGTTTGATTTTTCTGTTTTTTCTTTGCAAGTCCAAAATTGTAACCCGTCGTTGTATTCTAGCACAAGTTAATGCGTCCTAGAAGAATTAGTTGGTAGACTAGTCGATACATGTCTTGATATACTCTAAGTGTAAATACGTGTACCACAGAAAGTAATAAAGAAAACTTTGAAAGAAAAAAGTATGTGCAGCACAAAGAAACAAAAAAAAGAAGACATGAACAGTAGTGCCAGTATATATAGTTAGCCTTCCCTTGTTTTTGTTTTCTTGCGCAGCACATACTCAGTGCATAAATTGATATATTCCCATTGAGCATCACTCTCAAGTACAAGAAAAAAGGCAGCTTCTAACTATGGGTGCCAAGCCTGGAGGGACTGCGGAGCTAGGCAGCCTTCTTTGTTTCACTTCCGTTTTCTCTCTTTTATTTCTGTTTGATTCTTCCTCTGTCTTTACTTATTTTTTTTATTCTTTTTATTTTTCACTTCATCATTTTTTTTATTTTTACACATAGTTTTTCCCGCAATATGTCAACCGACGACAGCCTACACCAGCCCGGGCCCCTAATGTGCTCTGCACTTAATATCATCCTCAAGGCGCTCAAAGAAGACTTGCTGGTGCGAGCACACTCTCAATGAGCTGCATATGGCTATGCTACTCGTGGTTCTGGCAGCATTCCGCCAAGCTGGGACAGCAATCGATGAAGACACAGAACAGCCCAGGCCCCGAAATGCTCCACACTTCAAACATCACTATGTATTATGCTTGCATATTTGACTAAAAATGCAGGAATTGCTACGAATAAAAATTGAAGTTGCTGCCGTGCGTTGAAATTTACAGAAGCAACGCTAATGAAAATAAACAACGGGCCCAAATGTGTACAACATGCTAACATCATTTTTTTAGCAAGGAAACTCAAATCACAACTTGCAGACTCCACGTGCCTCTTACCTCCATCACAAATGAAAGGTCTGATGTAGTTTAAGGGCGTGATTCATCGAGGTACGAAACGAAGGTAGTACAGGCTTATGCACCTACATCGAGCCATGATGATCATATGGTTGAACGCTTCTATGAAGACGTAGAGTCAGCCGTTAATAAAGTCACGGTATACTATTCTGATGCGCGACTTTAATGCCAAAGTATGCAAGAAATAGGCCGGACGCCATGCAGTAAGGGAATATGGCATCAGCTCTAGAAATACCACAGGGGAGTTATTAGTAGAGTTATCAGAACGTAATAAATTACGGATCTCGAATACTTTTTTTCAGAAAATGGGCTAACCGTAAGTTAACGTGGCAAAGTCCAAATGATGAAATTAAAAATGAAATAGACTTCATTGTGTGTGCACACCCAGGCATTATACAGGATTTAGAAGTAGTTGGCAAAATCCAATACAGTGACAATAGAACGGCAAGAGCTTGTGTTCACCTAGATTTAAAATAAAAAGCCAAGACAAAAATTGATACTGAAAAAACCTATTATAAACTACCGGCGAGAGGAAAAGTACAGGAATTTAGAGTTTCGCTTCAGAATATACTTGAGGCACTAGATGAGATAATTGACGATAGCATTGACACAATGAATGATAATCTTACTACTATCATTAAAGAATGCAGTAGAATTCCGAGGTACAGTCACTAGAGAGGACACTTGCAATATATCTCAGGAGACAAAAATCTTATTGAGAGACGACAAACCATGAAAGCCTCAAATGCGACCGACAAAATAAAGCTAGTGGAGCTTTTGAAGTAAATCAATAGGCGTAAGGTAGCCAACATCAGAAGGTATAACATGGGAAGAATTCCGCAGGCTGTAAAAGGCGGAAGAAACCTAAAAGCTGTGAAGACAAACTTGTGCATACGCAAAAGATGATGTTTAATTTACATACATGGATACACAAGGACACAGAGGAAAGAGGGAGAGAGCAAGCTGGCAACTGCCACCTGGAGGGGCACAACGCCTGTGCACTCTTTTGGGAGGAGGGAAGAGTCAGAGGAAAGGTAGATAGGAGGGGAGAAAAAAAAAGAAGGGAGAGAAGTTAAGAAAAAATGACGAAGACATACACTTGTATAAGTAAAAAAATAAAGAAAAAAATACGAATATAAAGGGGTGGCCAGGTCCGTTTGGTCCATAAAAGTAAGTAGAGCTCGATGGGCCTGGTCACGTCGGGAAGCTTAACCTTTCGGAAAGAGCTACACGTCTAGGGTGGTGCCCTTAAGCCCCAAGAATTTATATTCCTTAATCAGCAAAGCCTGCTGCGTAGCGAAGGACAGTGCACTATGATATGCTCAAGTGTTTCATAGGAGTCACGAGTGTGGTGCACAAAGGACTGCCAACATGCCCTTGATGGTTTAATCGTTAAAGCCCCAGCACAGAGCCCACTCTTAGTTTGTATAACAGCGCTCTGGAACGACGAGGCAAGCCACGGCCACGAACATGGGGAGGGAACATTGCCTCTGCCACATGCTGGTCTGGGTGCTGCTTTAGGAGGTGTCAGCGTATATGCAGACGAGCATTGTCCATCATACATGAAATTCCTGGACAGTCACAATCATCACATTTCTAAGACGAAGCAAGGCAATTCACTTCTTCATTGCCCGCAATGCCCATGTGCGAAGCTACCCACTGAGCAGCTAGGCATACTTCACGTGAGAGAATACGGTTGGCAGATTCCATGATGCTGCATAGAATAGGGCTGTCCGTCTCCTTGCGTGCGAGTCTGATAAGGGCACCACGAGAGTCTGCAAGGATGACAACCTTCGATACTGGTAACCCTTCTTGCACATACTTAAGGGCGACCTCAATGACTGTTAGCTTGCTTGTCACCGACAATGAGGAGTGGGTATTTCAAACAACCGCTTGATATCGTTTGACGGGCAGAAGAAAGATGCAGAAGCGCTCAGGCCATCCCTGAATACAGAAGCGTCCGTGAATACTTTTGCATAGTCTTGAAATTTTTCAAATAAGTGTGAATGGGCTAATTGGTATAGTTCCGAAACAGGTTGGTCACACTTTTTGAGTCTTTATGGAATCGACAGATGGGTAGGGAATTGGTATAGTTCCGAAACAGGTTGGTCACACTTTTTGAGTCTTTATGGAATCGAAGAATGGGTAGGGAAGGTACATGGGCTGTGCTATCTCGGTGTTGCCAATTCAATATTTTCGTCCGAATTGCCAGTAATGTCATTGAACAAAGCCCCTGATGTATGCATTAAGGGACAAGGAAGACAATGTCATAACCAATATAGTTAGACTGGTCGAGGTGGTGGAGGAGTTCAACAGAAAGCTGTACAGAAGACAAAACAACCAGGATGATATTGTGAGAAACAATAATATTCCAGAGAAATTTGACATCCTACCAGTAATGACAGGAGAAGTAAGGAAAGCCCTAGAAGGAATGAAAATTATAGGTTGACCAGCTCGCCATCTGTTCTCTAGAAACTACATAAAAAATTGATAGCTAATATAACTAGGGCGACATTAGAGTTCAATCAAACATAGGACCAAGCAGGATTTTGTACAGGCTACTGCACAATAGACCATATTCAGACTACCTATCAGGTAATAGAGAAATGAACGGAATACAACCAACTCCTATGCATAGCCTTCATAGATTACGAGAAAGCATTTGACTCGGTCGAGACATCAGCAGTAATGCAGGCACTACGTAATCAGGGCATCGAAGAACCCTACATAAGCATATTGAAAGAAATCTACAGTGGATCCACAGCCACCATAGTTCTCCATAATGAAAGTGACAGAATTCTAGTAAGGAAGGGTGTAAGGCAGGAAGACATGATCTCTCCAATGCTATTCACAGCGTGTTTACAGGAGGTTTTCAGGACCGTAGATTCCAAAGATTTAGGGATGAGAGTTAATGAAGAGTATCTTAGTAACCTGCAATTTGCTGATGACCGGACACAGAAAGCAGAAAAGTAGGTCTGAAAATATTTATGCACAAAACTAAAGTAATGTGAAACAGTTTTGGCAGAAAACAGAACTTTGCGATTGTAGGAGAGATGCTGAAAGTTGTAAAGGAATATGTCTACTTAGGGCAAATTGTAACTGCGGAGCCGAACCATGAGAGTGAAATAACTAGAAAAATAAGGATGGGGTGGATCACACTCGGCAAGCATTCACAAATCATTAATAGTAATCTGCCACTAACCCTTAAGAGGAAGGTATATAACAGCTGCATCTTGCCAGTACTTACCCACAGAGCAGAAACGTGGAGGCTTACAAAGAGGCTTCAGCTTGAATTGAGGACGAGGCAACGGGCGAGAAAAAGGAAAATGATATGTGTAACCTTAACAGACAAGAACAGAGCAGAGTGGGTCAAGGAACAAACCGGGATTAAAGAGATCATAGTTAAAATCAAGAAGAAGAAATGGACATGAGCTGGGCACGTAGGCAGGATAACGGGTTGTTGTTAAGGGTAACTGACTGCATTCCCAAAGAAGCCAAACGCACGAAGGAAGACAGAAACTTAGGTGGGCCAATGAGACTAAGAAGTTCGCAGGTATAAAGTGGCAACAGAAAGCACAAGACTGGGTTGATTGGCAGATCATGGGAGAGGCCTTTGCCCTACAATGGGGGTAGTCAGGCTGATGAAGATAATGAAGGGAGTGCTTTTTAAAGGTACTGTGTGTAAGCACAGATATGCCAAGCTTAGGCTGTAGTGAGTGATAGAGTAGCTATGTAGTGTTGTGTTTTAAAATAGGCTTCATTTGACACATCTATAACAATACGCTACACAAGTGCTGTCGCATCTTAGCTACACGGAATGATACACTTACTCCGGCAAAAAACATTGCCATGATGGCGTTTTATTTCAGAATAAATTGCATTGTACACAACCGTATAATAACATGCTATATAAATGCTGTCTTTTCCAGCTACAGAATCAGAATACATAGTATGTTCATTCAGCCCGCATAATCTACAAAATGGTCCATTTCAGAGTGCACTGCACTCCACATAACCTCTGACACATCACATAAGATACTTATTGCACAGAACGGCTATTGCATTTTCCCATCATAACCATTCCACTTTTTCACACTGATATTTAAATACACATACATACAAAATACATTCAACCAACAAAACTCAAACAACACTAGCTTGATTGATTAACAACTTTCAGAAATAGAACCTTTGGCATTTTATAAGCACTTAAAACATTTCACACTTTCCGTTCACACGTGTCTACTCTAAGTTACAATCAGTGTAAACATTCGTAACTGCTGACACTTTTTTTTTCAAGTTCTGAAGTTATAAAACGACTGGATATCACAAGATATACTTAAAGCATGTAGTCGGTTTACCGTCTGTCAGCTTCAAATTTAGCTACCAACTCGCGTATCTCGCAGCAGAGTTAAGAGTCCAGTACTTCATTTCATCAGGCACATGCACTGTTCCACTAAATTATCGCGGGCATGACTACGGCCGAAGGTACGATATATTGGTCATTTCTTCCGCACCAATGAACTCTCTGGCAACGTCAAATTTAGCGAGGGTGCCGTCCACCTGCTTTCGCAGAATGAACAGCCTCGTCTGGTACGTGCCCATATCCGAGACCCCGACGAATACGGCCTTCAGTTTAGATTCCGGCGGTAGGTGAAACTTGGGCAGGTGTCGGGTACGGGTCGCGACGCGGTGAAGACTGCACGGGATGGCAACGCGCGGTGTAGTGGCATATACTTCGGCGAGCGGGAACAGCCTGTCCATACCCAGGACAAGCATGTGACCATGATCGACGAGGAAAACTTCAGCCGACAGATGTAAGTCCTCCGTTTCGCGAAACACGTCGGTGACCACGGCGCGTGCCAGGTCGGCTACAAAGGGCCTCCTGGTGTCGGCCACGCAGTACTGGCCTATTTCGACGCCATACAGGTGTGTCTCGCAGCCCCGCACGAAGCGCCTTATGCACGGATTCTTGCCGTCGACAAGCCGTAACCAGAATTTGGTGGGACTTACAAAGTTGGACATCCACACGGAGAGAGGCACGTTCAGCGGAAGGCTCGCGAGCTTGGGAACCGTAACGACCAGTTCGCCGACCATGGGGACCTTGGGTTCAAGCAGGCGCCTGTAATCAGAAAACACGGCCAAGCTTTGAAACACTCGAGCAGGCAGCCTTTTTACGGCGCACAGGGCTTCTTCGGGCACGACAGACCTAGCGCGGTCAGCAACCACACTGGGTAATTTTAACTTTCCCTCCTATCGTACCTCGCCTGCTGGTCTGGTTGTAGATGTCAATATTTGCTTTGTGATAATTAGTAAAGAGTTGTATTTTTATCCATTGCCTGATTACGCACTTAAATTAGAAAGTGTGATACATCTGAATGGTAGCCATTCATTAACGCTTTGATTAATATTTTTATTCACACAGCCACATGCACATTGTAGGGCATGCCTAGTTGAACACCAGCCAACAGCAGTTTTGTGGGCAAATATACAGTCGCTCCCACAACAGTAAAGTGCTTGTTGGGAGACTTTCATAGACTGTGGTGCCACATGTCTCTCTACGTTGTGTTGTAAGATACCCTATAGCCCATATCACTGGACTGGGTGCTGCTACCACCAGCTATTACCATCATGCCTTTTCTGCAGTCATTTAGAAGTGGCCATTAAATATTCTTTTCTTGCTCAATGTTTGTCCAGTAAAAAACACACAGTGTAGGCACCTACTAGATAGGGAAACACAACAATCATTGTCGTCATCTGTGCATAAACACATGCAACATCAGTGTCACCAAAAAATCAAAGTGAGTGTAGTTATAAGAACATTAAACTGACACTTGTCACAATGTCATGTGACGACATCACCAGATGTCTTTTCACATTACTCGTTTTAATGACATTGATGGTCAGTCTTTGCATTAAATGAGGCATCTAAAGCTTTTGCATTAAAAGTTTTGCTGATGCACATGCCATAATGAAAAGAATCCACTCATAGTTGTAAAATATAGTGTCAAAGTACAACCATAAACACCAGCAGCTAGCAGACGAGACTGACCATCTAAATGAAGGACAAGGAACTCATTCTTTCAACTGAATTTCTTTCGGTATTGCTTCTTGTGGGGTCCATCGAAACCATTCAGGTTTGAAAACGACAACACTCGTGTGCTACTATAAAATAGCAGGCTTTAGTATAAACGTACGTAGCATTCACAGTGGAGCTGCATGGTGTAAGAACACCAAGTTTTGTTTCACGCACATGATGCTTTTTGGCTGGAGTAGGCATAAGATGGCAAGAAAATCTGCAAACATCTACCAGACTAGTTGGCAACACTTTAGTGGTGACAGGTGATGGCACATATCCTTTGCTGTTCTTTCTCCGCATGCATGAATTTAGCATAGAAGCTTCATGAGTTTAGATTTTTAGAACACTCTTTGATATACATCTGTATAAACCTTGCTAGCAATGCAAACTTGTGTAAAAGATCGCAATCATTACTGCAACTGAAAATTTGAAAATGCGATTTTTGGGCCACTTGGTAGTACACGATGCTGAGGCAAACAAATCCAGCATGTTACGATGCAAGCATGCTTTTCTCTCTTTTTCTTCTACTCAGACCGTAATGCACTAAAGCCGTTCCCTTTGAGAGCATTAAAACGGCAGAATTGGATAGCATTCTGTCTTTAAGGGGGTTTTGCAACACTTTTCTAGATAAGCATCAAATGACTTGATTAAAAGTTTATTGTCTCCCGAGTCAACTTCCGCAAAAATTTTTAGAATCTGTCAAATACAAACAGAGCTATAGATAGTTGTTGAACACTTAAGTGTTTTCTCTTTCCTTTTGTATTAACGAGCTCACTGAAAGTTAAGCAGGGAGGGATGACCCAGGGGCAAGAAGCTATGTCTATTGTCAGCACACGTCATGACCTCACACACTTTCTTTTTTTTCTTTGAATGCACAGCTTAACACACTATGTATTCCTAGCACTAAAGAGTACAACAGAGACACATTGAGGCATCCTGTGGCAGCCATATTAACTATGCAGTTCATGTTCCTCAAATCAGCCAATGACCGTGGGCTTTGTGCCAATGACGTTGTCACTTTGTGTTATGGCATCATTTGTCAAGAAAAGACTGAGCTATCTCTAGCTGACTGATAATAATTTGTGAATTCCAGAGCGCCTCCCGCACTATAATGTATAACTATAATGTACAACTTGCATGTTTTCAGGTGCCTCGTCTACCGACCAGCAGCATTTTCCCGACCCCGCTGAAAAAGTGTTGCAAAGCCCCTCTAAGCGACAAAGCCTTGTAAATCAGTCTTCTTAAAAGACCGCTCACAAGGCCACAAAGTAAATTTTAGATATGCACTAGCATCAGAATGAGAGCATTCTATCGCAGGATATTTTAAATTTTGTTCTTTACAGGCAGAGCTAAATATTTTGAAGCGGCAAGCAGCCATGATGTGAAGAGGCAAGCTTCACATCCTTGCCACCCACTTGTTCTCTTTAGCCTTAGAAAGCCAATTTCCTTCTTTAGAATTCTCCCTTAATGGCGTGGGAGGATCACGTGATGAGCGCACATCACCACGTCATGCACCACTCGTGATAAGTGGGCAAAAACCTGCCCTCCCCCTCTGCAATTTTATGTTTGCATTAGAGTGCCTCCATGTCACCCCTGCCCACCGCAGAGGGTGACAGGTGAGGACATAGAGGATCTCTTCGGTGTGTGGCTCAGATTCTTCACCTACGTTGCAGTGTACCTATGCTCAGTCGATGTCACAAGCCAATGCCCCATTTAGAAGTGCAGTGCCAACTGCCAACAAGGAGAAGAGCAGCTAATTTCAATTTAAAATCCGGCGTCATAAGGTGCACTGCTGATCACAATCAAGCCTGATCGGGATCAAATTGCTCAACAGCGCCCGGCTCCCTTCTGCAGCTTGCGTGAGAAGAGCCAATCATAATCATGAAATAAGATCGGGATCAGAAACGACTGTGATCAAAAGTTGGCCGTTTGACACCAGTATAAGAGAGAACATTCCCTTTGAAATAGGTTTTTTCATGGTTTGCGCCAATGTAACTCTTGGAAACATGATCATGAATGCACAGTATAAGCATTGCGCATGTCTCGAAATGGCCAGAACTGGAGAGGAGCCCTTTTTTGTTACATTTTAGAGCCTCCACCTAATTCCTCAAAACTGCATAAAAGCCAAGACAAAAGCGCATTGATATAACATTGCTGCTCACTTGTACAACCAGCTTCTGATATTCTAACAGAGCATATTGTCTAATATGGTTCTTATAAGCGTGTTCAGGGCAGCTCAACACAGCTCCCACTGGCCTTTGGTGCTGTGTGATTCCACATATTAAATAAGTATTTTTTACCTTTTGTTCAAAGCTGATTCATACTGAACTTACCAGGAGCAACGAATGTCCCAAAAGCATTAGTTTGGCCCTCATTCCAAAACAAAAATTTATAGAATTTGAATCAGGCTGGTAAATGAGTAAACACAGTCTTTTTTCCTTCCTGTCTTGCCGATTATGCTTTTCACTAGCTTTTTCTTAGATTTACTATTTTTTACATATATAGGGTCATCACCAAGACAGTGGAAATTACTTGATTGTCTTAATAAAAATATTTATTTGTCCCATGCACACATCAACAAACAACCAAAAATGGTACACTTGTCCGGTTATCCCAGACGTTCTGAGATGGAATCGCAAGTACTGTGGCGAACAGCACCACGACGCCTTCTCACACCTGCGCACAGCGGAACGCCAGAAAAATCGCAACTTGTCACTTTTTCAGTAACTCTGGAAGCACTGAGTGATAATATTGCTACGTAGCTGACATATCAGCGTAACAATACGTAACAATTTCATCACAAAAATGCCAAACTTGCAGAGGCGATGCTCGTTGCAGGCCACTTCGGTGCTTTCATTTTAAATGTTCCACGGCAGCGAAAAAGAGCGTGCCTCGCTAAATAAAGCATTGCTTGGTAATCTTACACAAGTGTCGATAAAAAAAAACTGACAATGTGCACGTTTTGGGTTCGGTGGAGCATCTGGAACAAAGGCGTAGAAGCGGCGCACTCTGGTCACTGCGACTACAAGTTAAATATATTGCGATATGATCGCTTGGTGCAAAAGCAACACCTTGCAATTTTTTTGGCTTTCCGTTGTGCACACATTTCAAGGGAGCAAAACTGCAGGCTGGTAGGTAGGAACGGATGCGCTTGCGCAGTGCGCACTCTCGAGCTTCTCTGGTAGCCGTGAGAAGGCGCTGCACTGCTGTTGGCCACGCGATCCTGTGGTCTCCAAAATTTTAGTCGCTGCAGGACAATCACAATAAAACACAAATAAACAAATTCTGTGAACTAAGGTAATGTTCCAAAAATCCTGCAGAGTTCAGTAGAGCATGCATGAATTCCAGTAAATACTGAGCACTTGTAGCCTCTTTTCTTGACTTTAGTCTGTTTATGTGTTTCTTATAAAATCAGTCACACTGTAGATCACGTCTTTCTGGCAGAAGTAGAGCTTGACGCGCAAGCATTCCTCCTTCGAGCACACAGTCTCGATCAGAAGAGTTCGGCCAGTGACACATTTGAGGAACTGTTCGCACATTTTTTTGTCCCAGCTGGTTCCATCCCTCATGCAGCACAATTCAGTGTCCACGAGGGATGACAACTGCGACTGAATGGGCAAGCGTGTAAAGCTAGGATCCAGTGTTCTGACATTGTTTAACGTGACCCATTCATAAAACCCGAAGTCCACGAACCTCACTTTCAGACGCTCGCCATGACCGATAGAGACAACCTTTGCTCGGTACCACAAGTTGTTGCGGCTGGACCTGGCAGCGACGAACTCACCAACCGACTTTGCAAAAAGCCTGTTTTCTAAGAAACGGCCATACCTGCAAACGTCCTGCATGTCGTCTATAAGGCCTAGCAAAGACTCTCCCAAGCTGAAAGCACCACCTTCCATAATAGTCTATCAACAGTCTTTCTCCCATAGCAGAAGATTAAATAGAAATGGTTTGGGCTGACGTACGCCGACATCTGGCCCAATAGCCAACTGCCTGGTTCGGGTGGCTTCGATTCGACGCATTGAGCGGCAGGCTCGGTTATATGCAAAAGGGTTGAGTTGGGTTCTGCGTCAACGTGCTTGTATACACAGAAAGCTCTTGTTTGCAATAGCCTCGAGTGCTGTAGAACTTGCAGACACGGTTGGTTTTTGCTGGAAAGTTTGCGGCAGCCACCCCTGGGTCGTCGGTGTTCACAGTGTAACTGTTAAGAGGACTGCAGTAGTCAT